>ML675627.1:9444640-9566747 GCA_007922155.1 Mesoclemmys tuberculata | reverse complement strand
AAAGAAAGAAAGAAAGAAAGAAAGAAAGAAAGAAAGAAAGAAAGAAAAAGAAAAAGACGGCGATGACAGACTTATAAAAAATACAGACAAACTCCAGTGTACAGTAAGTTCTTATTTCATCGACTACCTGCTCAGGAAATGCTGTTTCTTTTTTCTTTTAAATTAACTTGTCTGCCCAGGCAGCCAGGACCTGAAATTGAATTGTCCTAAAAATTAACTTGTTCCAATTCTGGTTTCTTTCACAGATGAATCATTGCCTTGCTGTGATTTTTCTTAACTCCGTTAACATGATGAATGCAGTTTCACGAACGCATATCTTTCGGATATATTATCTGCTGAAATGCAATATTTCAAAATAATGCTAATTGGTCTATAAAGGGAGACTAATACTATTATAGTGCCAAAACATACTGCATAATCTTCAAGAAAGAAAGTAAGTATATGGGAAAAGATAATCAACACACTGGTAGAAAAAAAAGCAGTCCTCAAAGCAAATTCAGGATTCCCCCTCAAAGGAAATGTAGATGATGATGTCAACTATTTTGAAAACGGGTATAAAGTTTGGAAATATGCCATTATGGTGATGATGGAAACGAAAAACTATGGATAATCCTAGTCCTTTGGAACTCGCTCTTTCCCCAGACCTATTGAGTGAAGGATTGTTAGCTTTCAGGGCATGCTGCGAGATGCACCTTTTTTCTCTTGCCCAAGAGAATTAGGTGTTGGATGGTGGTAGGTAGGGGTGGGGTGAGTCGTGAGTTCTGTTGGGGGTCGAGTGGGGAAACCAATGAGTTTTTGTTATATTTATGTTGTCACTAGGGTCTCTGATCTGGTCGAGGCTGATGGGTCTGTGTATTTATTAGTGTAGGTTTACAATTGTTTTGCATTGGATTTTGCTTTTATTGTAGTTTGGGGGGGAAAGACCATGACCAAACATAAAAATACATTTTTAGCAATAAATCATTAATATAAATATTTTAACAATGCCAATATTTAACAATATATTGGATAATATTGAAGAATTAATAATATTCGTAGGAGTTACTCTATCCACATAAATAATCCTAATCACAATATAGAACAGAGAGATCACAGGTGTTATCAGTGAAATCTTCTCCTCACTGGCCTATCCATTTGCCTCATCTTTAATCTGGAGGGAAGACCTCTATGGGAGAAAGGGTCCACATTCATATTCCATGCTTGGGGGCCCTGTTACATCGACCAGCAGAAGTGCTAATCATTGTCAGTTGTGATTACACTTTTTGTCTTGTTCTCTAGGAACTGATCCAAATCTTCTAACATAAAATCCTCTAACATAACATTCAGGATTCTTTGACTGTATTTAGATTAGAGTCTGATCTCAAACATGAAGTGCACATCTCCATTTATAATGGAAAATCAGCTGCTCTGCTTCCTACATGGTTATGTGCACATGACGAGGAAAGGAAAATGGGGCCATCTTCATTTGGCTTAAAGAGTGTGAATTAAATATGAGTTTTGATGTTGAGCACTGGAGGAAGAAATAACTAAGTATGACAGTATGGAAATGAAACTTTGGCAGAATCACTGAAGGGATGCATGTACAAATAGGGCATGTAACAGGTTAGACAGAAGATAAAGTGGAAGTGAAAAAAATAAATTGTCTTTTCTTTTCTACTCCTGGAGAAATAGTTGACTGCTACCCATCACTACAACATCCCAGTGTCTGGTTCTGTTAATACCTCCATTCTATGTGCTATAGTAATCTCTCATTGGCCTGACAGCTAGCCTGAGACATTAAAATCTGCCCTTAATAAGGGGCCTTGTGTAGCTGACCACTCCAGGAGCATACCAGAGAAGGACTTCTGTCCCAGAGTCCAGTTCTTCATCAGCACAACTCTTGCTCTAGGTATTTTTCATGAGTCAATTTACTCCACACCCACCATGCACCAGTGGCGTGCTGATGGGGCGGGGGACAGCAGGAGTGGCAGGGCACCCAGACACCAGCTGGGGGGGAGGGGAAGCGGCCAGGCTCTCATGACATGGGGGGGGGGGTGCAAGAGGCGCTGAGGGGCAGCTGCACAGAGCCCAGGGGCAGGTGGGGGGTGGGGAGCTGTAGGTGACAAGGAGGAGGAACTCCCCCACTGCCCCCTGGCCAAGGAGTCAGGATGTCCCGCCCGGTAGGGGAGCTAGCGCCAGACTGATTGTGCTGGAGGGCTGGAATGGGAGAGGTGGGTGGCGCATGGCAGGTAAGTGCGATGGGGGGCGAGGAGGGAGGCACAGAGCCCGACCAGAGTCAGGCTCTGTCACCACCATAAGTGCAAGAAAGTCCCCAGGGTGCAGGAGTAGGAAAGTGGTGTGTCCTGCCTCCCCGCACAGGTACAGACCCTTCCCCTCCCCAGGGCAACTGGGGAATGGCACTGTCTGGTGGGAGCTGGGGGCCCCTCCTCCCCTGTGTGGGGGTTGAGTGAGGTCGGGGGGGGGGAGAGCACAAATGAAAGCATTGGCCCCTAGGGCCCAGAGACCCATGGTACGCCACTGCCATGCCCTCAGCCAGCTATTGTCAGAGACTAGAGAGTGGAACCAGAGCTCCTCATTCCTGCTCCTCAGCTCCTTCAACACCTAGTTGCTCTTAGCTGACAAGGCTGGCAAGTAGCCTCTGCTCTACCTCTCACAGCCAAAATTGCAATCTGAGCAGAGTGGCAAGGGAGTTTTGTAATTACCACAGGCAGCCAAGTAAGGGCTGTGATAATCTAGCCCTGAGAGAACAGCCTGGGACAATATTCAAAACAACATGGACAAATGACATCAAGCTAGGGCGCGAGGGGAAGTCTGTGAAAGAGGTGAAGTACACTTAGAAAGCTCTGCATGAAGGTGGTTTACTCCTAAGAAAGCTACTCTAAAAAAAAAACACAGCTGTTGCTTCAATATCGGACACCTGTTGTCTTATAAACCACAGTACCTAAAAGGGGGAAACATCCAGTTTGATTCAGGTGGTGGGCTTAAAAAACAAAAGCCTCATCATGCAAAATGAGGAACACTTTCATTTAGCGATTTTTGTGTAATAATATTCTACACCAGTTATATGAAACCTCAATACCTACTCCAGGAATAGCTCAGATCTATTCCCAAGCTACTTTACACATGCATCCTGTTTTCTGTTAAGGGGTTTTAACCCTGGAGAACGAAATGTCCTCATTTTTTTCTGAAGCGGATTCTTTTCTGCATTAACAATAGTAATCAGCTAATTTTAGGCCCACATTTGAAATGCTTGCACATTTTTGCACTTGCCCAACTTCACACATACCAAGTCAGGTATGCACAAAAGTGTGAATGCACTTTTGAAAATCTGGGCCTAAAACATTTTTACATAACACATACCTTGACTTTTAAAGTCCATTCCTTAGGCAGGGTCTTACAAAAAGTCTCATGGGATCTTTAATATCCGTGCAAAGCAGAAAGAATCTTAGTTTGTTTTTTTTTTAAATCGAGTCTCGAAGTTCACAACAGTGTTTGAAACTTAATTCGTCTACTTTGGAAGAATGAAGGACTGATGAAATCCTGTAAGGACTTGAACCTTTTGCTATACACACCAATCACAAATCCATTTTAAGTGCAAATTACATCAAGCATTGGGGAGGAGGAAGAACAAGATCAGGCTACATTAGCAAAATGCAATGGCAATAGCAAAATATCCTTCACCAATATAAGTCTGTTCTGTCTTCCATGTGACCCCAACAGAAAACAGAGGGAATTGTGCATTCATAAGATGATAAAAGTCTGTATGAGCAGACTTGAAAGGGGTGTTTGTTCTTTATCACTTTAAATATGTTTCATAAACATAAAAGAACAACTCAGCCATAGTTATCAAATATGTATAAAACTTTACAATTATTATAAGAAATCCAGCATTGCTATAACTCCAACAAGCCAGGCTAACCCTCTTAAAAAGAAAAAAGAATGAAAAGAAATTACTCTGTTCTCCCATCACTAACCAGATACCCTCAGAATTCTGACTACTCTCCAAAAACTAAGGAGAATACAAAGGCCTTGGAATGTTCCCTAAGGGTCAGATCTGGGGTATTTTGGACCAAGAGGGAACTAGTTCCATAACTGAGGGGCCCTAACAGAGAATGTCCTGCTAGCAGCACTAATACTAACTGGCAATAGAGAGAGACAGTCTCACAGCAGATCTTTGGCTATTTAGAGTTTTATAGGTCAAAACCAACACATTCACACCAACGGTAGCCAGTACAGATCACAGAAAACTGGTGTCATATGCTTACAAGACACACAGCTTAACAAGCAAGTGATCAAATTCTACATCAGCTCCATTTCCAAATAGATTTGAGATGTAGCTGCACGGTGAGCACATTGCTGTTATATAATCTTGAGGTAACAAGGGCAAGGATGAAGCAAAGTTCTCATCTGAAAGGAAAAGACTCAACTTCCTGGCCATTCAAACCTGAAAAAGGTGCTGTTGTGGCTGTTGCTAACACTAACTAGGGAAAACTCGTAAGTAACTATGGAACACAACAATGTATCACAGGATCCCTAGACAGTGATAGATGACTGAATTAAGTTATTTTCTATCTTCATTTTAGCTTCCATAATTGTATTCCTACATTTATGCTACCATCAGTATTTTTCAAGCTTGGAAGAAGGATTTTTTTCTATACCAACTTTATTAATATTCCCCAGGACTATAATGGTTCTCTTTTCTCTTCCATAAGGCTAGTAAAGAAAAAAAAGCTTTCTTTCCCTTTCTTTAGTTTATTAAAAGCAATAATATGAAGAAAAACTAGTTTAAAAGAACTGGGTTTATTTCCTCCAGGGAATGAGACAAATATGTCAGAAAATTTCATTCTTCTTTGACATACATGGGAACAATTACTGTGGGACGATATTTTTTTCTGTCAGACATGCTGACAAGATTACAAGTCATTTTAATCCTGAGAGAAGGTTTAAACACAAATCATATGGGTATGTGAGACTAACTGCTTCACTGAGTAGAAATAATTCAGAGATTGTAGTAAGTGCCCATAACTGTACATTTAATTGCAATACAAGGTTATTTTTATGGATTCTGGATCTCTTACTATTATTATTAGATTTTGGATCTCTTTATTATTCTATAACACTTTTGAATGTATCTGTTTGGCACTTAAAGGACAGGTAAATTGACAAGAAAATCCTACTATCTCAGGTTGGCAAACTCAACAGAGGTCAAGACTGATAACTAAAGTACCCTTTTATTCATATAGATGGACCCTTCAGGACATAACGGAAGCAAACCAAGCAAGGCAGTGTGGAAAAACTAGCACTGCCAGTACACTATATCATTTACTGAAGTCCATTTCTCCTGCCTTGCAGTTGGTTGCATGGGTATGCTAAAGAGAAATTGTTCAGAGTGAAAAGCACATTTCTGTCTGACGTTTTTTACCCACTATAGATATAAATAAGACAATAAGGCACTGTTCCTGCAAAAATGAACTCGTGTAGCTTTATGCATGTCCTATTGAACTCACAAAATAATTACCAAGGACCATCTATCCATCCATCAGTCTTTGCTCTGACAAAGCGAGCCAGAGTTTTGCGTGATTGAGGAGTGCCCATTAGGTCCCAGCTATTTGTTAATTCTTAGAAGGAAGTTTTTACCCTGACCTTATAACGTGGCTCTGCAGAATTGACCAGCTCAGATTACACGAAGAACTGAAAAGCAGCAGGACGATACAACTGAAAATGTAAATTGGGATATTTCCCTAGAGCTCACAAGGCCTGCATGCTGATCAGCTTTCCAGGCTAGCGGTTAGCATGTCAGTAGGGTAATGAGGAAAAAAAATGGGATGTGTCTCCCGAATTAAAAATGGGATTTTAATGCTAAGGAGAAAATCTAACTCTTCCCACGGTCAGAGAGCAGACTACCTTGGTGACACATCTGGTATGGTTCTGCTATGCAAGGTGAGGGGCTCGAAGCCTGGGGTTTCTGCAGGGGTTAGCTGAAAGGCCTGATATCTTTGACAGCTCATTAGCATTGCCAATTTTCTAATTTCAAACGACTGGACCACCCCGCCGCGCCTCTTTCCCTCAAGGCTCCGTCCCTCCCCTACCTCTTCTCCCTTTGGCCCCACCCCCGCTCTGCCTCTTCCTCCTGAGGCCCCATCCATGCTCTGCCTCTTTCCCCAATGCCAACCCCCCATCAATGCTCTCCTCCCTCACCCTGTGACTCGCTGCTCTCCACCTCCCTCCCCCCCACAGCTGGGTTCCCTCTGCTCCAGGGCTGGGACGGGGCTGCAGCCTGACACAGAGCATCCTGCCTGCCTGCCTAAAGATGCAGATAGGAGGAGGCCCTGGCTGAACAGGGGCTGGCACTGGCTGATGAACCATCACCTCCCCGCACCTGGTCCATGGTAACTGGACTTCTACATTTCACCAGACACGGCCAGGTCTCCTTTTCAACCAGACTTTCTGGATGAAAACCAGACAACTGGCAACCCTAGGGGAAGAGACACAAGGATCCTCCAATTTCCCTCTCACATGCCTCAGACTCTATGGCCCGTTGTTATGAGGATTGCCTCCATACGCCTACATCCTCAGCAATCTGCGTTTGGCACTGGGCACTGGAACGGAACCTAAATGCACTGCAAATATAAAGTTAAGTGTTTAAACAGCTTTCTTTGCATGTGTAGCGGGGAGTGGCAGATGAGTAATAAAAGCTATTTTGAAGTGACCTGACTGCCCCCAGACCCTTCCAGGAGTTTCATCAGTGACATGCTATGATCACAGACAGCAGGACCTGGTTACCAGCTTGCTGAAAGCTGCTCCAAGTGAGGACTTTTGTTTCAACACTCACTGCCAGTTGGTTAAACAGGGAATGTTTTTCCCCTGGGATTCAGATTCTTCATAGTGTTTTCCCCACGGCTCTGTTTGCACCGCTTGCACTGGGCCTGAAGCCAGATCCTGATGGTCCTAGGAAGCCACAGGTCCTGATGGTTTCAAACTGGAACGAAACTGCTCTTAGGGCCAGGCTCTTTATAATGCAGCTTTGGAAACACTGAAGAACTATACACACCTATTCTCTTAATTAGTAGGTTGTTTAGCTTATTAGAAGAAAGAATGTCTGATCAAACTGAATCAATTGGCGAGTCAACATTCAAATGTCACTTTCGTTACCTTCATAAACAGTTAAAACCATCCTTTTGGAAGCTCTGTGGTGCAGTAAGATAATTGATTTACTCATTTAGTTATCACCAATACCTACCTCATACCCTAGATGCATGCATAGATTAGCAAGAAAATAGTCCACGCAAACAATTAAGATCTTAGCAAAACAATTGTACTAACACTGAAATAATTCTGTTGCAATAGGCCTTGCCTCTACAGAGAACTGTGATCAACTCCTACTCTAGGTAATTAACAAAAACACCTTTGGTTCATTTTTCCTACTTTCTAGGGAACATGGGGCTACATAAACTAAAACTTACAAAATGTCAAACATCAATCTCTCTTCCAAAGAGGCCAGAAAGAGGAATAATAGGGTGTGATTGTCACAATTCATGGGCACAGACAACTATTTGCGGAACCTAGTAGCACGACATATGGCTGTAGCCTCTGCTCCTGCTGCTTAACTTTTACAAATCTCAGACTCACATACAAGTGTTAAAATAATCTAATCAGTACTTACAAGATCTTTCTGCTGTACACACACTTGTTCTACATTCATTTCCATATTCTTCTTGATTATAAAACAATGTAGGTGTGCCAGGCAGCTTCTATATTCTGCTTATCTTCTATGATACTTTCCTTTAAGCACCAACTTTTATTTCCCAGGTGCCTTACATACCCTTATCATCAGAACAGCTTTCCTGATGTCACGAACTCCATCATAAACCAAGCGGGAGGCATCTATGAATTCATTCTCTTCAAATGGCTGTGGGACATTCGCACTCAAAGCTTCAATGGCAACCTCAACTTGTTCAGCAAAACGTGGCATAACTGGATTAAACAAAATGAAAGGCAGGATGATTACAGACCTTCTTTCATGTATATTTTTCCCTGCCCTTAGGCATAAATAGTTTCCGCGGGCATGGAAAATGCTGCTGTCATAGTTTCAATTCACAGGAAGGAAGGTTTACTGACTGGCTTTGTGGTGATTTAGATGCGCATGCAGGGCTTTCTGTCACATTTTGTGAGAGAAAGAAAACAACAGTTACCTGTAATTATATGACAAAGAATTAAAAACTTTTTAACGAAGTATGATTCACTCTCTTTAAAGACTCTAACTCATCTGAGATGTCAGTTAAATCCATTCAGAAGCATGCCAAGAAGATTACAACTTGGAATTTATACAGTACATCACAATGTTATTCAAGCAAAATGATCAGAGCATTATTTAGTCATTGCTCCCATTAATTCATATTAATAAACTGTAGCCTATCTCACAATGAATGAAAAAGTCCCCCCAAAACCCAAACAATTTGTAGATTCCAAACATCTGGTAAATGATATTTCTGAAGCTATGAAAGAGCGCACCCTGGTTCCTCATTGTAGTAATGTCTGTAAGATGACAGATATTAGTGGCTATAAGTTAACAATCCCTTCCAGGTGTTAACACCTGGGGTATATGAATACACACATAATGAATATATTCGTTATTTATTTATTTCAGTAGTTGATGGGCATTTCTATATTTTTTGTCACTGGAGAAACTGTAAAATCTTAGGATGCTTTCCCACAAACACTTACCATGGAGCCAAAGGGCAACTGTCACAAACAGTCCCTTGAAGTCACAGGCATTGACTCTATTCAGAGCAGTAAAAGTTCCCAGAATCAGTCCTTTTTTCAGCTAAGGCCAAATTCTACATACATTTAATCACACGAGTAGTCCTATTGACTTCAGGCTACTTAGATGCTTAAAGTGAAGCACATACATAAATGTTTGTAGGATTGAGGATGTACATACTATAGAACAAATATAAGCAATGCATGATGTGGGGTCTGATCAGTTCCCATTGATTTCAATGGGCTTTGGATCAGACTTGAGGTGAATAGATTTATAAATATTTGGCCATCTTTTCTCACATTTAGATAATTTATTATTTATTATTTGAATTGTAGGAGCACCTAGGAGCTCCAGTCATTGACCAGGACTTTGTTGCACTAGGTGCTGTATGAACCCATGACAAAACAACTGTTCCTGTCCCAAAGGCCTTACAATGACATCTAATTTTGTTTCTGTTATTTTATTCTTCTCCATCCCCTTTATTTCTCTCCACAGGTCTGATCCTGCCGTCTATATGTAAAAGAAACTCCCATCAATAGTACTGGGAGAAACGATCTCTTATATTTAGAAGGAGAACTGATAGCCACCAGACTCATCTTTTCCATTTCTGAGCTTTATGCATGATTTAAAGTATTCATTTTAATCTGAGTTTGGCATAAGAAACTCTTAAATTAATTGGTTAGACAAGTCTCATTTTAGTGGAGCCTGTTAAAAGATTAAATCTACTCAAAATACAGTTTATTCTGCCAAACCCCAAAATATATATTACATAAGAGAATAGCGGAGATTTCTTTAATACATATAAGTTAGGGATGGAAAAGACCTATAAGGTCACCTAGTCCAGACAATTTAGGATTCTTCTCTACTGTATATTTGAAAGAGGCATTTACCACTTCCTTAAGGAGACTAATTAATCTACAACCTAACAGAATTCACCAGTGGGATTTTTTCCCCAAGTGATGCCACGTATGTTTTCTTATTATTTTATTTCTCATTGTAATCCATCCCTCTGCTTGTAATATGTACTGCCCTTCATATTTATAGCTGGGCTCTATTTATTCATATATTTATTTTTGTCTTAAAACTCGACTTGACCCAGAGACTCTGATGCATGGAAATTAGAAAAGGTGGAGCTCTGTAATGTGTATTTCCAGATAGACTGGTCATAAGCAGAGATTCACTCAAATTGTAGCTTTACATATGTGGACTTCAAATGAGAATATTGCCTTGGAATATTTGTAAGGGATTATTTACTTGATAAATCCTGATGGCTTCTCTGGTTTTATGTACTTTAAAACATTTAAAAGGTAGCTGCACCTACTTTGTTCAGCACAACGGTCTAAAAATGTACATTGTAAGAAGCACTTCTCACCCTAGATAAAATTGCATATTGAATTTTTGTTTAAAAGAATTTGAAATTCACATATTTACCCAATATACTGTGATAGAACCCATTGCTGTGCATTTTTAGGACTAAATTGTTAAAGCGAGCAATGGGTGTGTGATAAGTCAGAGTGGAGTAAAACTGTCCTCAAAAGAGTATAGGGATCCATTGTGACTACACAAATTCTCCAGCTAGTGGAAGAGTGTAACCCACATTAACCCCGTGTAAGTCTCTGTTCCTTCTCTGCTGCCTAAATCGTGTAGAAGTTTATGAATTTGCTACTGTTGCCTCTAAATTAAGGGACATATTTTGTTAGCGCAAGCAGTAGGCTCTACATTTAAATTCAGAGGTCATCCTGGGTTCAAGCCCCACAGATGATCTCTCTCAGGGTGATAATGCAAATGAGGCAGCAATGGTAGAATTAAGGCCATTCGCTCAGAGGCCGTAGTAAGAGACATGCAAACATCTCGCCACTAGAGGAGGACAAAGACCACGTTGTCTTATCTTGGGTAGCACCAATGTGCTCTACCTCACAATAGGCAGCAGGGTTTAAAAGCCTTTTCGGCTGGCATAGCCAGAGGCAATCCTTGCACAAAAACAATTGTGGTTGGCCGTTGTATGGCAAAAGCTCCTTATACCCTCTCAAAACATTTGTATTCTGCCAAACATGGCCACAGCCTGTCTCTTAATGTCAACTATCACACACATTTTATTTGCCTTTTTGAAATGTGGAAAGTTATTAAACTAAATTAGGAAATTGCTAAAATGCTTTTTTAACTCAGTGCTTTTGTTATTGAGGTTGATATTGTTAGACAAGCATGAAAAAGCAACTTAAACTAATAAACATCTATTTCCCATTGTTTCTCTCACCATACATTACCATTGAGCACAGAAACATTTTTGGAAATTGAGGCAAAATATCCATTGTTTCCAGTTAAGGCTTTTGGGCCACACTGGAAAAACTATGAGACAGTGATATATGATGAATTCATACCTTTGTTGCCCACAACAAAAACATATTCTGCATTTTAGTCTCACATTTGTAGTGACTGAGATTTTCCTATACAGCAAAAGTCAAAAGCAAAATTCAATTGGAACCACAAAAATTTGGATCTGGATTTGAAGTTTAATGGTGAGTGAGGCAAAGGATTGTTTAGTATACAGAAGAGACCAGCCACTGACTCTGAATACAGAGACCAATCTGAATTTTCCCAAAAGCTCAGGGGAGATCAGATCCTAGATTTTGGTTAAAAGAAAAACAAACCACTTACAAATGTGCTTGAGTTTAAATAGGTGAGTAATCCCAACTGACATCAACCGGCATAAATCACATGCATGAATTTAAGCATGCATGTAAATGTTTGCATGGTGGACATCTGTTAACAGGAATGCTGCAAGTTAGTTGATCCAGTAAATTAGAATGTAAAAGGTTCTCTACAAAGGCAGTTTGCACAGCACTCCAAGAAAACTCAGCTACAATACACATAGAGTACTTGTAATGGTGAGGTTGCACAGTTAATTAAAGAAAAGTCAGGAAAAGCCAAAGTTAAGGTTCCACTGACAATCTGTATCATGCCATGTTGCACATACCCCCATGTAACCCATATTCATTTTTTTCTCTTTCATAGGTAGATTATGAAACTTCTGTTTATTTTGCTACATGTGTACCATCCAACATACAAGATGTGCTACATGTCTGAATGAATTTTGTCATAAGAACTTTAATATTTATATTTCCTGACTTTTTATAAACTGTGTTTTAGCTATGAAACTTTGGGGGTTTTGGTTTGGTTTGGTTTAAACACAAATACTGCCTTCAGATTAAAGATATACTACCATTTTTGTGATGTTTTCTGATAAAGTGGTGCTAATTTAATTTTCTTCCACAGTAAGCAATTTTACACTTTTCTAGAAACAAGCATAGAAAAGTCAAGTCACATAATGATATTACAGCTCAGGATCAGAAACACGAGCATTGATTTAAAACTTATAATTGATACCATTCGAATGACATCAGTTTTCAGAATGTAAAAGGTTAAACTAACTGCCGACTATCTACAGAACATATATGGCCCCAGTACCATACTACATTACGATGACCATGAATCTAGGCCTTCCAAGATCCAGGCTAGTGTTCAAACTACAGAATCATCCTTCCTCTCTATGATTCATAGATTAATATATTCTAAGGCCAAAAGGGACCATTTTGCTCATGTAGCATGACCTCCTGTAAAACACTGGCCATAGAACTTCCCCAAAATAAATCCTACCACAGTTATTTTAGGGGAAAAAAATCCAATCTTGATGTAAAAATTGTCAGTGATGCAGAATCCACCAGAACATTTGGTAAATTGTTCCAATGGTTAATTTCTCTCACCATTAACAAATTACATCTTATATCCAGTCTGATTCTGTCTAGTTTCAATTTCCACCCATTGGACCATGCTATACATTTCTCTGCTAGACTGAAGAGCTCATTATTAAATATTTGTTCCACAGGTAGCAACTTATAGACTGTAATTACACCTTAAACGTCTCTTTGTTAAGATAAATAGACTGAGCTCCTTTAATCTATCACTATTAAGCATGTTTTCTAATGCTTTAAATATTCTCATGGCTCTTCTCTGAACCCTCTCCAATTTATCTTTCTTGCATTATGGACACCAGAACTGGATACAGTATTCCAGCAGTGGCCACACCAGTGTCAAAGGTATAAGTAAAATAACCTCTCCCCTCCTACTGGAGAGTCCCCTATTTAAGTATACCAAGACTGAATTAGCTCTTCCACCAACAGGATCACATTGGGAGGTCATGTTCAGTTATTTATCCACCACCACCCCCAGATTTTTTTCAGAGGCACTGCTTCCCAGGGTAGAGTCCCCCATTCTCTCAGTGTGGCCAACATTCTTTGTTCTCAGATGTATACATTTAGCCATATTAAAAAGCTAAATGTTTCCTGCTGGAACTGTCGATGCAGCAGAAATGGTGTGGTTGTGCTGCTGGGGGAGGGATATCTGAGAAGCCTACCCAAAGGATTTACATTTGCATGAAGTGTTATATGCACATCATATGGATGGATCAGAATGATTTAGGGTGTCAATGGGGTTATCAACAAGAAGTAAGTGGAAGAGATTAATAAAACAAAATTCCATGAATAATCCACTATCTAATAAGTTATTGCCTGTGGAAAACAAATTATTATCCAGCTTTAAGGGAGATGTATTGCAATAATGTCACAAAGCACAGCAAAAAAAAAAAAAAAAGGTTCATTCAGAATACAACTTCTCCTACTCTAACTGGTATTCTCTTAATTATTAATTTACTTAGCTGAGGACAGAACAATCTACTGGGAAATTTAAGTATTTTAAACATAATTTCAAAAACATATTTCAAAAATAATCCCAATGAGTTATCAGACCTGCTCTGTAAAAGATGGCATCAATTTGGATTGAGGAATGAATATAGAATTGAACGTGACACCTTATTTAGCTTGAGATGTTTCTCAAAGTCTGGTTCTATAAGGATAGTAAATTCTTTGTCAGATTATAAATATTTAATATTTCAGTATTACTTTTTAGTCCATTATAAAAGTTGTAGAAGTGTAATTTACAAATCTTCATTCTTGATCTTGATGTGGGTAATATAAACAAAATATTTTTTTTTAACCATAATGCTCTAATAGAGTACTACTGTGCAGTATGTTACATTGTTTGCTTTTCAAACAAGCAGATGTGAACCGAGTGCTTTGAGTCCAGTCAGAAATATGCTATCTGAAATATAAGAGAAACTGTCTTGGTAGTGTGCCTTCACTATATACGTACATACATGTGTATTTATTACGGTTGGGATTTTCAAAAGTGCCTGACAGATGTCCAATTTTCATTAAAAATGAATGCAAATGGGGTATCCAAATCACCTAAGTGGCTTTGAAAAACCTACCTAATCTATATCTAGCTCTAGGTACATGTATCTATTGCACATACATGTATAAAAAAATTAAAAAACAAAACAAAACAAAATATGCTGAGGTTGCAAAGTCAAGTACCTGTAAATTGAGAAATGTCAGAATTAATTATGCCCATTATTCTGGGCCCCTTATACATAAGCCTTGTGACACACTACTTTTTTCATAGGACCACTGCCCTTCTCAGTGTAAAGCATGAATGCTGCTAACAGTGTGTGTATTTATTCAAGATTTTGTTTTATGCTCATCATTCAATGCATGGCTCCATGTCTTATTTATTGCACACCTACCAGACCCTGCTCCGAATATAGAATTATGACTTTCCTCATGGACTTTTTTATGGCGCCCTTACTCACAGTAATTGAAGCCTTCACAGACATTGATGAATTTTATTTTCACAATATGATAAGATAGTGACATGGTATTATTATGCCCATTTTACAGATGGAGGAGTGAGACACAAAGAGATGTCCTAATTTTGGGTGCCTGGAATACATGAATCATCAGAGAGTGAGAAAATGGCTCTATAGCAGGGGTGTCGAACTCAGTTTGTATGGCGGGCCACATTTAAATTAAGTTCAGTTCAAGGGGGCCACGCATACAAACTAAACACTAAAATCCTAAACACTAACACACCGCATACTCTACCCTCTGCCGAGAAATCTCCACGCAGCGTGAAATTCGGCGGCAGAATACGAGAGTGGGACACACAGCAGGGACTCACAGGCACTCGCGGACTCCACTCTCCACCAAAAAATCTCCCTGCAGGGTGAACAGCCTTTTCCTTTTTAAGACAGTCCAACAGCCTTTTCCTTTTTAAGACGAGATCTCGCACACTTTTACTGAGCTCGGCTCAGAAAAAACTGCCGGCCTGGGTAACACAAGGCGGCGGGCCGGATTCGGCCCGCGGGCCGGATAACACAAGCCGGCGGGCCGGATTCGGCCTGCGGGCCTTGTGTTTGACACCGGTGCTCTATAGCCTAGTGGTTAGTGTACTCTCGTGAGAGTTGGGATATTTGGGTTCCAGTCCCTGCTCCAATGAATATTTAATTACAGATACAAAGTGGAAAAGCTTTAATAGAGAGAAACTGAGAGAGCTACTCACCCCAGAATACACTATGATCCAGTACTTGGGGAACTCATTGGGGAGTGAGGAAGAGCTTGGTTCAAATTCCTGCTCAAAGTGGGTATTCAAACCTGGATCTCCCACTCTAAGGTGAGCGCCCTAACCTCTAGGCTAATAGGTATAAGCCTACTACCACCTTCTCCATTTTATGAATCTAGCCTTTCATTTCCTTTTTGTTAGTTAAAAAAAATGTTAAAAGGGCCTGAAACAAAATGTTTAGTTTCAGGTCAAATAATTTGCCAAACATCCAGAAAAATAAATTGGTTTTAGTGTGACCCTCCCCCCGAAAAATGTTTTTTTGGAACTGTCAGGGAACTAAAAAAATTAGATATTCACACAGCTCTAATATTGATCCTGTTATTTCTTCTAGGTCTTTGAGTTTTGGTGATCAAAACTGAAAACAATTCAGGGTATTCATGAACACCCTCCTTAACGTACAGCTAACATCTTATCCATGAACTTATAGAATCATAGAATTGAATCAGAGAATATTAGAGTTGGAAGGGACCTCAGGAGGTCATCTAGTCCAACCCCCTGCTCAAAGCAGGACTAACCTCAGCTAAATAATTCCAGCGAGGATTTTGTCAAGCTGCAGTTTAAAAACCTCTAAACTTGACTGCTGTTATGCACTTAATAGATGTCATCAACAAGCTGTCCATAGTAACGTCTAGATAATTTTGCTGAGAGGTTACATTAACTCAAAACCCATTAGAGTGCATGCAAGTAGTTAAAATTACTTCTTTACTTCGTGAAATTGAATAAAATTACATTTTGTTGGGGTCCTTCTTACCTAGTTGAGACAGCCAGATCAGTATTTTCCTTCTGGCTAATGTTGCTTCCTCACTATTGACCTGTTAATTAATATATTGTGCAACATTGGCACAGTGCTGACAATAGGGTATTACAGGATTAATCTTTTTCCGTTCTGAGAACTGGCCATTTATTCTTTGCTTCCTATCTCTCAAACTATTCTTATTCCATCAAAGGCCTCTGACTCCCCCTCCGTCCCCCGGTTACCAGTTTCCCAAATAGCCTCTTGTGAAAGACTTAATCAAAATCTTTTGAAAATCTAAATAAATTAAATTATATCCACCAAGTTCCTTTTTGTATTAAAATTTTATTTTTTAAAACTCTTTAAAAATAGTAACAGATAAGGAATATATAATTTAATGTTACAGAAGAACTGCTGATTTATCAGTCTCTTTTGAAACTCATTTACTTGCTTAATAACTCTTATGTTGAATGGTTTCCCATTCTATTCCTCATGGTACTGAAGCAAATCTCTCTGGTTTATAATTCTCAGGGTTACACTAAGTACTTTTTGAAATCTGGGTGTAATGCTGGATATCCTCTAGTCTTTTAGTATAACAGCTGTATGGAATGATAAATTAGACATGTCTGATAGTTGATGAGCTACTTGCATCTTTTATCCCTGATTCATCAAAACACTTAAAAACATGGTTCAGTGTGTTTTAGAATCAGTGCCTTGGTTTCCTTCAGAATTCTTGGAAGCACAGTCTCTGGTCCTGAAGGTGATGGAACTAACAAACTGAAACATGGTCAACTGAAGCCTAGCAAAACAAGGAATTAATACTGATCTCATGCAAATATTCTCCATCGTGGAATTTTGTAACTCGGCCTTCACTCCGACATCTCTTTCCCAACCACATCTAAGATGGAGCTCATCGTTTTTCCTCCTAAATGTTCCCCTCTTCTCTGTCACTTCTGACAAAACTTATTATTAGCTCTGTTAATCCACCGTGGGGTCATTTTTTAAGCCTTGCTAGTCTTCTCCCTGCATGGCCAGGCCCTCAGCAATAATGTTATTTTTTCTCTTATGCTGACCATCTCAAAAATTTGTCTCCACCTACATTTCTTGGTAAACCTCTCCTGTTTATGTTCTCCTATTCCCACCTATCTATCTTAGCTCCACTTTCTCTCCTTCACTTCCCCATTCATTCTCCTCCTCTTTTTAGCCTCTGCAAAGGCTCCCCAGGTTCTTCCATATTTATTTCAGTCTTCTGACTTATAAAGTATTCCATAGCTGTTCGCTTTGCCTGCTCCAGAATCTTTGCCTTCTTCCACAGCATCCCTAGAGTTGGTACAGCTTCCATGTCAATATTCACCAAGGTCTTTATCTAACGCTCATTGAAGTCAATGGGACTCTTTCCATTGACTTCAATGACTGCTAGATCAGGTTCCTTTGCTCACTTTAAGACCACTGCCAGAGAGCCACTTGATCTGCAAGGCCTAGTTTGACTAAAAACCACATGGAAATCTACCTTCCTCCGACTGTGTTGATTGTACTATGTTCTCTGTCTATCTTTCGCTTTTAAGGCATGTAAGGTAGGGTTATGGTTGTATGTGTTTATCTTACTTTTTACACAGATGGTGCTAGTCAAATGATAAATAATAATATTACAGTATGGCAAACAGAAATTCATGAATTTCTGCAAAATAAAAAGAAAAATATAATTATTTGTTTTAATCCACAGCCAGTAGTAAACTAGCAATTGACAGCTACACCTATTATCAATTGGAATTAGTGGCATATATGTGAAAAAAACAGCACAGTGCTCACAAAGTCAAATACATCTGAAAGATCTTTTTAGTTATTAAAGTTATCCTTAATAACCCCTTTATGTTCCATTTGTTTAAAGACAATGCAGAGCTAACTGCACAGGGACTTGCTTGTAATACAAAGAAAACTAAAATCCATGCACTATTGTAGAACGCAGTACAGGACAAAACAGAAGATTAAACCCTGGGGCCTTGTTTTCTCACTGCAGGTTACAAATAACACCCATTGAGATCCATAACAATTTAGCTTTTATTCTTCCAAGAAGTCACTTAGACTTTGTGGTTTCATGGGTTTTTTTCTTAGATATCTGCAACCATCATGCAGTGGGAGTCAAGCATCTGCTTTGTTTTTAAAAGGAAAGGAAACGATGTCATTTTTCAAGAGGATTTAACCAGCATGTCGTTAATTAATGCTAATATCAAAGACACTGGGGGCATAAATGTGATCAGAACAGGCTCTAACAAGCACAAGAGTAAAGGTCACCAGTCAACTCAACATAGCTACGAAAGCAGTGAAAAATAAAACATAGAACAACAAGAAAATAATTCCTAACAAAAAACTACACATTTAAAGAAACATTTTTTTTAAGTCACCATTAAAAGTAAAATGAAGAAAGGCTCGATTATGGGTTATAAATTATTCAAGGATTATTAAATGAAATCTAGAAATCAGGTATCAGATTCAGATCTCGTGGAAGTAGGTGCCACTTCCCTGAACTTGGCAGTTGTTTACACCAAATATGAAATCTGTGTTCAAAAATCTCAGCATACTGCTGCTCAACTGGTCTAAATCAGTGGCACTATGATGATTTATGCTGATTTCTGGCCCAGTTTCTCTTTGAACTCCCAGTTTTAAAAAAATGCACATGGCTATGGACTCCCCATAGTTTGTAATTTGCATTTTTACAGCTCAACAACTAGATGTAGTCCTCGAGCCGATCCCTGAAAGAGTAAATAATAATAATCAAGGAAGTGTGCAGTGCTATTTTTTCCTCACTTTTATAATTTAAATTAGTTTCCCTGAGTCTAGAAAAGCTCTTCATTTAAAAATGAATAAATGTTCAATTAAAAAAAAGATTAGGGATTTACCATAGTGTCTCATACTCAGAGTGACTGAATCCACTAGGATCCCACACGCAAGTCTGAGGGTGGAATCTGTCCCTATCTAATAATACTATGTCCTTCTATCACATCTTAGGATGTCCAGGTGTTTTAGAGACATTAATAAATTCAGGCTCATGGCACCATTGTAAGGTCTGATATTACAATCATCATTTTACAGGTCAGGAAACCAAAGGGAAGAGCAGTTAAGGATCTTTTCCTAAGGCCCCACAGTTGGTCTGTGGCAGAACAAGCAACATAATTTGTATCTTTGTTGAACCCACCTCTGGAGGGAATATGATCCTATGGACTGAGCATGGAATTGAGTTGGGGACTACTCACAGCGCTTCCACTGACTCATTATATGACCTGAGCAAGACACTTCACCCCTCTGTGTCTCAATATAATCATCTGTGAGGCAGGACTAATCATGCCTTTGTAAGGTGCTTTGAGAACTGCAGATGGAAAAAAACACTGCACTGTGTAAGTACTGATTAGTATGAGCCAGATCCTCAGCTGATGTAAATCAGTGTCACTTCACTGACTTCCACACAGCCAGGATTTGCACCTTAGTCATTGTCTTCTGGCTCACAGTCATGTGTGCTTCCACGGAAATGCAACTCCTATTTGTCAGTGCGTGGCTGTCTGAGCAGTGGCACAGGAGCCAGCAGACAAAGCTGAAAACAGGGGACTTCAGCTGGAGATCTTGTTGACCTTTTTCTGTCTCAACATCGGGGTAGGCACTGACAAGCCCATCCGACACGTATTTTCCAACGGCTCAAAGCCGTTCCTTCTTGCTAGTCAAGAAGGGTGGCTGGCAGGATGGAGAAGACTGTCTATAACATTACTTGAGGGTCGGGGGGTTTATCCTTCCATTCTTTAAGCCGTGAGGAGTGAAACCATTTTTGCCAAGGTTTTCTACCTTTTCCATTCAGGATTTCACCCTGATAACTGCTGGAGCTAACCCACTTCATAATACTACAGGGGCCATCCCATGTGTGTGTCAAAGAGTGCTCTTTTCCTGAAAACTTCATAGGTACAAGCATCCATTGTTTCAGGAGACAATCATTAGTATCTTTAAGGCTTTCCTCTGCTGCAGCTGGGTACTTACATTGTCTTTGAGGAGGGGGATCTTTTCCTTCAATCAAAACCTCAGCACTTATTTTTCCACACTCTGCCTTATTGTTAGTCCCTACACTGGGAAATTCTTGTACCCAGATCTTGTTGGAGAATGAAGGTAGGCAAGCCCCTATGTCTTAGGGCAGTGAGTGTGTTCCTGAGAGTACGTGTGTCTGATTCTTCGTTTGCTTTCAGTCTGCAAAGTCTGGTAGTGTGTGTTGAGAGAAGTAGAGCCTTTGATTACAGCTGAACCTTGATTAAGAGGCAGGGCTCCCAGAAGCCATCCAGCTAGTCCACAGCATAGGATCCACACCTGTATATATGAAGTACCACTTTGATAGATCCAAGGCACAGAAGGTCTAAGGTTAAGAGATGCAGCTAGAAACTATGGTTCAGTTTGAAAGGGGATTTGAGCAGATGATGGAAGGAAGGAGAGAGAGAGATGCTGAAGGGAAATCTCAAGACTTGCAGACGCATGCCGGTCTAGCGAGCTGGGAGGGCAGACTGCTGGAAGAGGAAAGTGGCCAGTGGAAGCATGTGTCTATGAGAACAAAATAGGCTAACGAAGGAGAAATAGAGCTGAGGAATTGGTTTGGTGAGTCGGATAATGAAGGGGAGAGGCAGACAATAACAGAAGATGGGAAATCAAGAACAGGGGAATAGACAATGGGAATAGACAATGGAGTCTGGGGGCCCAGAATAGCGAATGATAGAGTCCCAGGATAGAGGATGATAGATATAGTGGACAATAGAAGATTGCAAGTGAGAACAGAAGACAAGACGACTTGCAACCAGAAAGAACAGAAGCAGGAAGCCTGCCAAACAATCAGTGGGGCCACAGGATATCCAAGGTATTAAAGAAACACTCAAGGAAGAGCAGCCTGTTGCAGAGAAGTTAAATTAATTCTTTGCATCAATCTTCACTGAAGAAGAAGTTGTGAGGGAGATTCCCATACTGTTCCATTCACTTCAGGTGATAAATCTGTTGAACAGTCCCAGATTGAGCTGTCAGTAGAGGAGGTCTGGGGACAAACTGGTTCATTAAACAGTAGTAAGTCACCAGGACCAGATGATATTCACCGAAGAGTTCTGAAGGAACTTAAAAATGAAACTGCAGAACTACTAACTGTGGTATGTAACCTATCAATTAAATCAGCCTTTATACAAGAGGACTGGAGGATCGCTAATGTAACACCTATTTCTTAAAAGGTTTCCAGGGGTAATCCTGGATATTACAGGCATGTAAACCTAACTTCAGTACCAGGCAAATTGGTTGAAATTATAGTAAAGAACATAAATGACAATGTTGTGTTGGGGAAGAGTCAACATGGCTTTTGTTAAGAGAAATCAAGCCTCACTACTCTATGAAAATTATGTGAGAGAATCAACAAAGATGTGGACAAAGGTGATCTACTGAATATAGTGTACTTGGATTTTCATAAAGCCTTTGACAAGGTCCTTCACAAAAGACTGTTAAGTCAAGTAGGCAGTCATGAAAGAAGAGGGAAGATCCTCTCCAGTAACTGGTTAAAAGATACGAAACACAGGATAGAAATAAATGGTCAGTTTTCACAGTGGAGAGAGGCAAATAGTAAGATCCCCCAAGGATCTGCACTGGGATCAGTGCTGTTCAACATATTCATAAATGATCAGGAAAAAGGGGTAAACCGTGAAATGGCAAAGTTTGCCGATGATACAAAATTAATGAAGTTGTTAAGTCCAAAGCTGACAGAGAAGAGTTACAAAGGGATCTCACAAAACTGGCTGACTGGGCAACAAAATGGCAGATTAAATTCAATGTTGACAAATCCAAAGTAAGGCACATTGGACAACATAATCCTAACCATGAATACAAAATGATTGGGTCTAAATTAGCTGTTAAAGTGATCTTGGAGTCAGTGTAGATATTTTTCTGAAAACACCTGCTCAATGTTCAGCAGCAGTAAAAAAAAAAAAAAAAAAAAGCTAACAAGTTTTTAGGAACCATCAGAAAAGGAATAGATAATAAGACAAAAATAACATAATGCCACTGTCTAAATCTACAGTATGCCCACAACTTGAATATTACATGCAGTTCTGGTCACCTCATCTAAAAAATATACCTGAGAATAGGAAAAAAAGCATAAAGAAGGGCATCAAAAATGATAGGGAACAGCTTCTATATGAGCAGAAATTTAAAAGACTGAGACTGTTCATCTTACAAGAGAGATGATTAAGTGGGGATATGACAGAGGCCATGAAAATAATCAATGGTTTGGAGAAAGTGAATAAGGAAGAGTTATTTACCCCTTTACATAACACAAGTACTGGGATCACCCAATGAAATTATTAGGCATCAGATTTAAAACAAATGGAAGTACTTCTTCACACAATGCACCATCAACCTGTGGAACTCATTGCCAAGTGAGGTTGTGAAGGCCAAAAGTTCAATTGGGTTAAAAAAAGAATTAACTGAGTTCATGGAGGGTAGGTCCATCAATGGCTATTAGCCATGATCGTCAGGGATACGTGCTCTCGGTGTCTCTGAGCATCTGGCTGCCAGATGTTGGGACTGGATAAAAGAGGACGGATCACTCAATAATTGCCCTGTTATCACTCAATAATTGCATTCCCCCTGAAGCATCTGGTACTGGCCATTCTCAGAAGACAGGATACTGGGCTAGACGGATGATTGGTCTGACCCAGCATCGCCATTCTTGTACTCTATTCTTTCCCAGGCGTAAGTCTGGTGGGTCTTAACCACATGCTCAGGGTGTACTGATCACTGTATTTAGGGTCAGGAAGAAATTTCCCCCAGGTCAAAATGGCAGAATCCATGGGGGTTTTCTTATCTTCCTCTGCAGTGTGGGACTCAGGTCACTTACTGGTTTGAACTAGGGTAAATAGTGGATTCTCTGTAACTTCAAGTCTTTAAATCAAAATTTGATTTTAAATCAAAAAGCTTTAAAACAAAATTTTCATCTCTGTGGGCCGCAGTTACAATACAGGTAGTTTGGAGATGACAATGCTATTGTGAAACACTTCAGTATCTATGGACAAATAGTGCAATCCTTGGTGAGAGGATTAATATGACGATTGCTTTAGTTTACCCCTAATTGCGTTCACTTCAAGATATACAATTTTCAGAAAGGACATTTCAATATACTTCCACTGGCTAGGAAGGAAGTGGAAGGAAGAACTATCCAGTGGTTAGGGTGCTAACTACTGTTTGGGAGACCAGGGATCAATTGCCTGCTCTGCCAGAGACTTCTTGTGTAACTGTGCAAGTAACAGAGTCTCTCTATTCTACAGATCCCCTTAAGTAAAAGGGGTGATAGCAATGTCCTCCCTACTCACAGTGGTGTTGTGCAGGTAAATACATTGACGATTGTGAATTGCTAAGATACTACTTTTATGGAAGACATACAAGTACCTGAGAGTACAGAATGAACTGGAAGACAGGCTTTAACATAAAGTATCTGTAATTTAGAATCCTCTTACTCCACACTACCACCAGATCCAATTTTGCCCCAGTCCTCACAGAAGGGATTGGCCACGATGCCCTTAACACAAAGATATTAGCTTTGTTATAATTCAGGCTTTATTGAAGAACACATTAACTATGCAATGTAAGTATTTAAAGTCCCTGCTGTAGACCTATTTTATTATGTTTTGATCATTGTAAATTAGATCTATAAAAGTTGAATTGGAAAATTTTTACATAATGTAGGACCAGAAATGTTAGCATAACAAAAGGTCTAAAAATTAATACTGTGCTATTACCAATGAATTCGTATTGTTAAAAAAATCTCTCCGTTTATTAATGAAGGCTATCACGGAAATAAACTCCACTATATTTTGCTGGTTTGTGAAAGTCCATTGAGCCAAGAACCCAATCAAACTGGATAGTTCAGATCTTCCTTCTGTGAATTCATAACAATTGCTTACTGCTAGAGTTTATATTATTTTGCTAATGAAATGTCTTTTTGAAGCTGAAGTTCTAGAACTTTTGATCCTTAGTTGATTATGTAATAATCTCACATATTGGAACACAGGACTGGAAGTGCCCACCTGGGTCATGAAGTCCCATATGCTGCTGTTACAAGCATCCCATCATATAATCCCATTAATACATTTATCAAGCTCCATCTTAAAGCCATCTAGATGTTTGTCCCCCATTACTCTTATTGGAAGGTTGTTCTAAACCTCACTGTGATGGTTAGAAACCTTCTAATTTTCAGCCTAAATTTATTCATGGCCAATTTATACCCATCTGTTCTTGTACCAACATTGTCCTTAAGTTTAAATAACTGTTCTCATTCCCTTGTTTTTGCCCCTTTGATGTATTTATAGACAGAAATCATAGCCCTTCTCAGCCTTCGTTTTGCTAGACTAAACAAGCCCAAGCTCTTTCTGTCTCCTCTCACAAAATAAGCTCTATAGACCCGATTGTCCTCTTTTCTTTGGGTTTATCCAAAAGTAATATGAACAAAGCAGGCAGTTAAGGGATGCAGGTTGATTAGGTCTAAGTGACCGGATATGTGCTATCATGTACAGACCATGCCCCAAACGCTAAACCCTCATTTTAAATATCCCTCCACAACTCAAAGCAAGGGTACATTTAATCAGTTCTGAGAAGCCAAGTTTGTCTCCTAGCCTCCTCTAATTTCACTCATAAACTGAAAGATGTATTCAGAATCTGGGATTTAGTCCTTAATCTCCAGTTCACTACAGTGAAGGGACATAGAAAGCAGAACTACTAACATTTCGCCTTCCCGGTTTTGTTTATGGGACCACACTGTTTAATTGGAACAACAAAATAATAATAAATATAATGCACATATTTCAGTATTTTGTTAGCTTGTTTTACAGCTTGATTTATATATCCTGAATTAACAAACCTGCTACCAGTGATAAGAGATTTGCTATGTTCCAGGAACAAATCTGATTGCTTCACTCTAATGTTACAGTAACTGTCATATGTTGCTACATGTGTTTGAATTGCTCATTGGCAATTTGTCAAAATTGGAAGTGTCCTAGTGACTTTAAAGCCTACATCAGCTACTGTGGTCTCTAAGTATATGAATGAGAACAGGAATGCAAAGAGTTTATGATTCTGCACATAGACCTAAAAGGAAATAACTATGAAATTCTATTACTTTTAAAGTGATATAATGAATTGTCAGTCATTCCAATGTACTCTCACTGAAACTTTGCTATTTTTGAGGCTTTTTAGACACTTGGAGAGGACATGGGGTTTTGAAATGAGCCTTATTATTTGGATTCATTTCTTCTGTACTTTTTTTTAACATCAGGGTATCTTGTTTATTGTTTTGTTTTGAAACATGAACTTTATTCACTAACAAGCAGAGCCACCCACACAGAGAGAACACAGATGCTCTTCTAAATTACGGATTTCAAAATACAGATTTAAACTGGTTAGGAAACAAATATGTTAGAGAGCTTAGTTAGAATAAGCTTACCAGTTTCTGAGAGCAATTTTGTAGCTTCCAGTACCTTCTCGGTATAAACACCAGCTTCATAGTTCTCCATCTCTGCATTAATGATGTGAATGACTCTGGCTGCACGGCCACGGATTGCACCTGCAGTTCTGTCAAGTGTATCAACATCCCCTTCTTGGAGGGCGATCACACATTTATTCACATCCTCCAGAATATGGTTTTCTGCAGAAAGAATACACATGTAATTTTCTGTTCATAGCTAGGCTTATGTGTATATACTGCAATTATTGTGTATTATGTGTATATACAGAATAATTGTTCTGTTCTGAGTATTTTCCTAGCGTAATAGAATCATGCGATCACAAACATGTAGCGCTCGAAGGAATCTCGAGAGGTCCTCTAAATCAGTGCCTTGAGCTGAGGCAGGACCAAATAAACCTAGTCCATCCCTAACAAGTGTTTGCCCAACCTGCTCTTAAAAAAATCAGTGATGGGAATTCTACAACCTTCCTTGGAAGCCTATTCCAGAGCTTGATTACCTTTATAGTTAAAAAGATATTTTCCAAATATTTAATCTAAATGTCCCCTCCTGCAGATTAAACTGATTACTACTTGTCCTAATTTCAGTGGACATGGAGAAGGATTGATTACCACCCCCTTTATAACAGCCCTTAAAACATTTGAAGACTTATCAGGTCGCCACTTTAGTCATCTTTTCTCAAAACTTTCCTCTTTCCTCAAAGGTCAGGTTTTCTAAACCTTTTACCTTTTATACCTTTTATAACAGGACTCTCATTGTTTTTGCTGTATACAGACTAACATGGCTACCCCTATGGAACTTTCTACCTTTTATGTTGCTCTCCTCTGAATTCTCTAAAATTTCTCCACATATTTCTTGAAGTATCTTGCCCAAAATTGACACAACATTCCAGCTGAAGACTCACCAATGCTTAATACAGTAGGACGATTACCTCTCATGTCTTACATAAACACTCCTGTTAATACACCACAGAAAGATATTAGCCTCTCACAACTATATCACATTGTTAACTCATGTTCAATTTGTGATTCACTACAAATATCCCATATCCTTTTCAGCAGTATTACCACCTATCTAATTATTCCTCATTTTGTAGTTGTGCATTTGCTTTTTCCTTCCTAAGTGTAGTCATCTGCACTTTCCATTATTGAATTTCATCTTGTTGATTTCAGACCAATTATCCCATTTATCAAGGTCATTTTGAATTCTAATCCTCTCCTCCAAAGGGTTTACCACATCTCCCATCTTGGTGTTATCTGGAGATTTTATAAGCAGACTCTCAATTCCATTGTCCAAGTCATTAATGAAAATGTTGAATGGTACTGGACTCAGGACAGGCTGCTGAGGGATCCCACTAGATATGTCCTCTCAGTTTGACAGCAAACCATTAATAACTACTCTTTGAGTAAGGTTTCCAATCAGTTGTGCACCCACCTTATTGTAATTTCATCTACACCACATTTTCCCGGTTTCTTTATGAGAACGTCATGTGGTACTGTATCATGTGTGGCTAGCTCAGGAATTTCCTTGCAGTACTGTCTTAAAACAAAACAGCTTACAGTATTATTACTATAGTACTTTAGGCCATTTACTTTAGGATACTGTAGTCTCTTAATAAAATTACGTAACAGGTTATGGTGTTTTACATTCCTGGTTACTGGTTAGAATCTGAACTTAGGTCAGTACTGACCAAAATTAATTTCTGCCCAATGTCAGTTTGGTAACTTTTATTGTGTTAAATAGGTTGATTAGATCTTCTCACCACAATATTCACCTACATAACTAGCATTACTTGGCATCATTGTTGGCCATCTCAGTACAGTGGACAAAACAGTGAACTCGTCATCGTGACAGAACTTCCCTTCTGACACTACATATTGTCACTTCAGAACAGGCTTGAGGGACATAGACAGAGCCAACAGTTATTTTAAGTTATTTTAAAAAAATAACAGCTCTTAAGATTTCCAGTGTTGTAAATCTGACACCTTTCTCAAGCACTGAAATGTACTTCAAATATCAACTCTGAATACATTACATTTAAGAGTTACTAACATAATGATAAATAAAATTGGAGTATGATATAGCCATACATACTGTATATGCATTGACAAACCTTCAATATTTGGAAGACTAGTGTTTATTACTGAAAATATTTAGGGTGTGAGTTTCAAAGGTGGCTAAAGGAATTAGGAACCCAACTGCTACTGAAAGTCAACGAGAGTTGGGAGCCTGTTATATAGCATTGCATAATGGATAAAATTCACTCTTGTGAAGAAAGTTTGCACACTATCAGTCACCAGGCTGTGATAGTAGCATGACATCAGAGAACATGGCCAGTCCAATGTTCTGATCCTTCACTTTAGCAGGGAGTTTTCTGGTGCTGGGAAGCATAGATGATTCTTGGCACACTGAAATCAATAAGAATTTTGTCATTGACTGCTGTGGAATCAGAATTTCACCACAGGGGTCTGGGATCAGTTCCCACATGCCATCTCATATTATTTTGTAAAATAATTTTGTTTGTGTATCATCTCTATCACCTCTCACTCAGGAACTTGTTAGAAGGGCAATAAAGTAGATTTAAACATAATTTGGATTTAGATAATAATTACAAAAAGGAACTTACAGGGAGGATGAAGCTAAGCTGTTCTCAGTGGTAGTATATGACAGAACTAGGAGCAATGATCTCAAGTTGCAATGGAGAAGCTCTAGGTTGGATATTAAGAAAAGCTTTTTCACTAGAAGGGTGGTGAAGCACTGGAATGGGTTACCTAGGGAGGTGGTGGAGTCTCCATCCTTATAGATTTTTAAAGCCCGGCTTGATAAAGCCCTGGCTGGGATGATTTAGTTGTGTTTGGTCCTGCTTTGAGCTGGGCCTTGGACTAGATACCTCCTGAGGTCCCTTCCAACCCTAATATTCTATGATCTGGGGGAATGAGAGTTTTCTCAGGAGTTCCTCTCCATTCCCATACATATGGAATCAGTGGCAGAAGAATAGAGGAAGCGAGAGCTGGTCTGCATGTCCCTCACTGCATATAAAACAAGGAGAAGTGAGGGACTCAATTCAGGGAAGATGTGAAGGTCTTTGCGTGCAGGAAATGGGGTATCAAGCAATTCATCCCGTTCCCACCAGACCAGGGACAGAAGTGTGAAGCTTTTATGGTAGGAATGTGCTCCTACATGTCAGTGATTGTGAGTATCATGATCCTATACTAACGGACACATGGCAAGGTCCTCAGCTGATGTGACTTGTTGTAGCTCTTTTGAAATTAAAGGAGCTATGCCAGTTTACACAAGCTGAAGACCTGGCCACAGGTTTTATGTACTGTCATGTGTATATCACGTGTATATGTATATCACGTGTGCCTTGTACAGTACTGTCATGTATTGAAGCTGATTTTCTGTAGCACGTACCACTGTCCTTCTTCCTCCAATTAACACAGTTCAAAAAGTCAGTTCAACAGTAAAAGTGATTCTGAGTTTTACATGTGACTATTTTTAGGTTGAGAAACACCTAATCTGAGGTGCAACTTCCCTTTCTGCCAGTAACAGCATCAATGAGCCATAGATAAAATGATGTGCCTTGTAGTAAGACACCATGATCAATAAACCAACTGCTTTTCGTTAGCCATTCCTGGGTTAAAAAATAGACTAAAAGCACCACATGTATTGCCAAAGACCCCACACTTTGCTCATTTGATTGTCTCAGAAATCTTAACCATGTTGCATTTCAAATTGTAACATTTCTGAATGAGAACTGAAATTCTCCAGTGTTCTGAACCAAGGTCATTTCAAACAGAACGTTCTGTTAAAAAAAAGTGTATGAATACATTTTAAAAATGTTGCTCTGCTAAAAGTTTTTTTAAAAACCCATTTTGCTTAGTAAAGCATGCCCAAATTTTGCCTGAGGTGAAACAGTTTCTGAAATATGAATGGGCACTGTATCTGAAATGTAAAGTGTTTGATTAAAATTAATCTCAGCCTCCATCTGGTAAGCCATTGCACCAATAAAATGTGCCATCAGTTGTGGCCTGGGGTAATAAGCAGAGAGGGGTCACTTTTTCAGAAATAGTTAACCAGTCACCAACCAGTTTTTAATACTTTAATGGTTTAATGACCAAAACTAAACTATTGATTCTTTGTGTGAATTTCTGATTGAAGCTAAGATTTCAGAGCTCACTGTTAATGGTGCACTGTTCTCTAAGCAGTGTGGGATGTTACATCATTTTAAAACAAATACGAATATAAAATATTGCAAAGATAGACCTATACCCAAACCCCAAATTTGACCCACTTTGGGAAAATTTGGATCTGGACCCAAGTTCTGTAACTCAAGCCCATCCCCAGTAAATATATCACAAGAATAAGTTGGTTTCTAAAAAATGCAGTCAGTAATTACCCCTGGGAAGAACATGTAATTTACTGATGCAAGTGCTTTGAAGTGAACAGTAGAACAAAAATAAATAATCAAATGGCAGCTCCTCAGCTTGTGGACTGTATCTATGAAGCACATTTTGGTCTGTCATTTGTACAGCTAGTTCTGTTAAAAGTCCCAATTGTAAAATCAAAATTTATGCTCTAACTGGTTCTGAAGCACTCACTTTTCTGAGAGTCAGTTTTCATTTTCTTGTCATGGCTTGCACTAAGCACCCTAACATGGGGTTGAATCGTGGAGTTTAATCAGGCCCAACCAAGCCATTTTCTTATTACCAGTAATAACATGATGGAACCAAACAGGGAAAAAAAAAGAAAAAGAAAATTAAGGAATCCTTCTAAGGATTACTAAACCATTCCCCTCACTCCTTATTTAAAAAATAATATTTTTTAAATGTGCACTTTAGATTATAACTTCACACACTAATTGAATTAAGAAACCATTCTACTTATTTCCAGTTTGAATCTGGGTTTATTTTTAAAAGCATAGGACTCAGGAGAGAAAAGTATCTTTTCAAAATCTTTGCCTAATATGAAATTAAGATCGAATAATGCCTCACTGCCACGATTCACAAAGACTAGCAAGTGCATGATAAAAATAAGGAATTTCCTGTTACTTGGAAAAAAAAGCTGATTACATTATTTAATTTCATTTAAAATGTACATTTACCTCTTCCTTTTTCTAAGTTAGCCATTATTACCTTTGTATATACAAAAGAAGTGCAAGCAAGTGGCTTTTGCACAGTTGACACAAGTTGTAGCAAGTTAAAAACCTATCCTTTCCTAGGATTTGGTATTATTCATGAAAGGATCTCAAAGTAGACCATCATAGAATTCAGCCTATGTTTGCTCCTGACGCTTGGCTGCTCCCAAAGCTCCTCCCAAAGGACTGCTCAGCCCATCCTCTAGGTCCTTTCTCACACCAGCCATTCCTACCTCCCTTATATCTTGGTAGGGTAACAAGCGACCTGCAACAGTGAGTCAAACACACACAAATAACATTTTGCAGCATGATCACTAGTTGCTTGTAGATGGATTGTAACTTTACATTCTGCCATAACGAAGTGGAAGTGTGTATCTTCACCTTTCCAGAAGCAGCACAGAGAAAGGGTTGTGAACCAGACAGTCCAAATCCCTTTCCTTTTCCTTTCTGTCTCTGAGTGAGACAGTTACTTTACCTTTTTTTTGTGGAACAGCTTGCTCCCTACTGTGTTCCTAGCCAACTATTCTGGTGGGTGAGCAAAGGATTTAAGGGCCAAGTCAGGTTTCTTTCAACTTACATTCCATTCTTTCCCATTCCCACCCATTTGCTTGCAGTGATGAGTCACAATCCGAGCAGGAGTATGAGAAAGAGTAAGGGATCCTCTCTCTCACTCTTGTGGAAGGTCTGTGACAATCAAGCTGTTACAGACTATCATTTGCAAACACTGACAGCTTGTTACTAGACATTAACGAATTTAAGAAGGGCGGCCAAATTCTTCTGTACTTACAGGTAATAGCGATAGGTCCTGCCAAAACTCCAGACATGAACAGTTCTGAGCTTTGGGGACACTTGAAATCCAAACCTGGATTCAAATTTGGCCCATGACCCATATCTGTATCATGAACTCAAACAAACCCTGAACTTTGGGAGGTTTGGAATCCGAAACCTGCCCAGAATTCTGTGGCTTAAGGCTTTCTCTGCTAATTACAGCAAAAGCAGAAATCTTGCACTGTGGGGGAAATGGATTTGATATTCTAATAGGTCTTTTCAGTGCTTGCCTGGTCCTTATATTAGTTAGAGCAACTAGGGCGTGCAGAGGATGACTGCACAGGAGTTGCCTCTGCCAGGTTCATACCAGTGAAGAATTTCTTTCCACTGAAAAAGAATCCATCCATTTTGTACCACCTGAGCGGCACAAAGTAAAAGGATTGCATTGGAGAATATGGGTCTCCATCTCTAACTTCTTTGATTCCAAGAAGGTGGTTTGCTACTTACCGTAGCACACACAGCAACACTAAAGGCCAGATTTTCAGCCAGGCCTCTGCCCAGCCTCTCTTTTTATAGGGGCAACCCCTTCAATTGATTTTGGCTGCATATATATTAGCCACTGAACCACTAGCACCTGCAAATTAGATGGATAGTTAGCTGTCCAACTACTGATACTAGAACTCACAATGAATTGTGGCCATAACAAGGGAAATAGCTTCTGAAAAATGGTTGCTAACAATTTATACTTGTTTTACCTGCAATTCTTTTAGCCCTGTCACATAGGTTATCTTTTTTGCCAAGTTTGAAATGCAAAACATCTTCCAAAAGACAGAGACACACGTACAGTGTGACCAGTTATTAGGAATTAATTGGCAGGATTGTATCACTCCCACTAAGATCAGCAAGACAGCATGCTAAGTGGACGGAAGAATGCACTAAAAACTCAGCTGTAATGCTAACTGCCATTCTAATGTGACCATCACTTTAATTTACTGGTTTATTTTTAGGAGGCTCCTTTTGTCCAAGTACCTGAGACGGAGAGGAAGTCATCCACAGAAGTGATGTCATCAACGGCCTCGGTGAGAACTCTCACTTGTTTCTCCCACTGATCTTTAAAGACGTCCATGTTGTCCTGAGCTACTTTGCTCTGGGGTCTAGCCGCCAATGTGAGTGCAGCATTTATTACCTATTATTTAGAATAAGTCATTACGAGAAGCGACAAAAAATTTTCCTCGAGGGAAAGAACAAATTGATTAAAGACTACGTTAAAAGCACAGCTGTGCACCATGTTCTTTCTGGTCATTAAGCAAGTCTCAAAATACAAACATATTTCACACAGTTTTTGTAAGGCAGTCAACAATATAAAGAAGAAGACAGAGCTATAATCCACATATAGGGTGTTTTTCTCTGTCAAATACCTTAGGCTCTTTAATGCTTTAACAGTCCTTGAGTAATTTTAAGCAAGAATTTTGCCTACCTGTGGGCATAGACTATCAATCTGGGTTGCTGCCATGCGGACTAACTTCACTCCTTCTTCGTTATTGGAGATAGAACAAGCCAGATTGGCAACCTGCAATTAAACCAGCAGGATGAGAATCAGGTTTTCAGGCAAATGGGACATTTTATATCTTTTATTTTATTATTGAACCTTGCTTAGAATGAGGGAATCATGTATTAGAAGCATCAAACTGCATCATTTGTGTAGCTGAGCAGAAACCCATGAGGATCATTTCCTGCCTTGCAAACTAAACTGCAGCCATCTGCAATATTAAGACATGTCACAACATTTTCCTTCACTACCAGGTGCTCTGTATCTCTCTCTCTGTAGTTTGCATATTACACTTCCTGCAAGACTTCTCAAGAGATTGTTTACCTTTAAAAACAATTATCAAGATGTTGCTTTCTCTCGCCATCTCTTTTCCCTTGTATTGACCATGTCTGTTATGAATAACAATGATCAGGCTAAGTCATACGCTGACAGCCATGCCATGCTGAAGGAACTCAGAGGTCCTAAGAAGTAGATCTCAGCTTCGGTAACCGCAAACAACATTGTGATATCCTTACTCACACATAGGAGTTCCTTGCTGCTTGTGTAGTCCTTTCAGTTTCAGATTCTAATGCTCTTACTCACATCATACCTTACGTCTCAAGTATTCCCGTTTATTTCAGTGAGGCTGCATGCAGAGTTAAGTACCTTTCAGTAAGGATATCATAATCTGACCTCATGAAGTTTAACTGTTAAAAGCTAAATTAAAGAGGACATGATGTACAGATCTCATTTAGAGATATGGCTTCCTCTATGAGCTGTGGAGCAGTGTTCCGGGAAGGGGGCAGGTTCGAGCCATTGAAATGCTGAGGATGTTTGGAGCGAGATAGGTCAGGGAGAATTATGGGGACATGTGCATGCAGATCTACCAGTCAAGTCTTGCCCTTCCCCACTAAAAGGGCTGCAGTTGTATAGCCTGGATGTGAGTGGAGAAATCAAGTTTCCTCATTGCCACAGAAACTCCATGCAAGAAATCCTCTTGCAGAGGCTTTGTGCCGGGAGGGGGGAGGGGTGTCTTGCTTGTTAAAATAGCAATTTGTGTCAGCGTACAGAAAACTAAACAACATTGCACATATGGGGTTTAAAAATATGGGCACATTTTTTGGGAACAGTAAAGGATTTTTTAAAAAAATTCCTCCAGGAAGTATGGTTCTGAATTCTAAGCTACATTAAAACACACATACATTTTTAAAGATACTGTCTTGGTATCATTCATTGTGCCTGAAGGCAGAACTACCAGTTGGAAATGATTCATGAATTAGTTCAAATACCCTAGTCTTTCCAATTTTCCTTTAGTCTCCCCTTGTGGTATTAATCTGTTCCTGTCTCCAGTGCACATCACCATATTAGCCTTGATCCATCTGTTCTCCACAGAACCCATTTCATTTCACAGTAATTTAGAATGTGGTTTGCATGTATCACAAAATCCAGGAAAGGAAACCACCCTAGGCTTCAAAGAGTCTTCTAGGCACTTCCCAGCCAAGATTTTATTATAATGTGGTGATTCTTATTTTCATTCCATGGTGAGACAACTGAGTTAGTCTGTTTGTTAGGAGCCTTACAGCACTCATATCAGAAATGTTCTCCTAAACTGACATACTCCAACTAATTTGTTGTTTTCTGTAGTCACTTCTTTTGCATACATCTAGCAGTATCCTTTAATCTTCATAGGAAATAAAAGCTACACCAGATAGTAATTGGAATGCAGCAGCACTTGTGGAAAGTTAGGTGATTCAATGATAAAATGTATTGCAGAGTTACAGACTTTAAATACCAGTAAACAATGTTAAATTCAGCAAAAATCAGGATCCTCTTCCTATAAAATAAGTCATCTTTTAGATTTTCATTTTTTTTAATGATGTTCAAGGTGAAAGAATTGTCCTGAGGCCCAAAATATACTATATATCTTACTTTCTCTCATATGTGAGTAAAATGGATATGAAAGTCACTTTAATAGGACAACTGTTTAATAAACAATTGCTCATTCTTTTTTGTAAAATCCAACGTACATAGTGTGGGGAAGAGAATGTAGTTTCTGGTATAAATATCAGTACTACAAGGAATCCAAGGGTAATCAGTGGCCATACTCAATATTCATTGTAATATGCATGATACCTATGTCCAGCTATATACATAATGTAGATTTGTTGATGTATATCAACTATAATTTCTATCTTTTCCACAAGTTGTTTTAAGTCTTATACAAACATTGTGCCATGTCCTCAGCTGATGTAGGTCAGCATAGCTCCACTGACTACAGTCAACTGAAACCCATTTAAAGCAGCCAAGAATTTGGCAGACTGATTCAAATACTATGCACAGCAGTAAACGAATCTTACACTGGAGGTTGCACTTTAGTACTAATTAGAATTGAACACCAACTCATCATAAGGGAAATTGTGCCAGTAAAGCACAACACGAAATAGACATTATTTGCCAAGACTTGTGAAAAAAATACATTTTTAATGCTATTAAGTGTGGCTTCAAGATCAAGCATGCATTTCAGCTCACTCAACCCCTCAATCATGTAACATTTCCCTAATGTATATTGACTAAGATGTAACTTGGTTTTAAAATGATACCATTAAAATAAGAGAAAAGAGTTCTTCAGAGATACAGAAAAGTCTTGTTTTTGGTGTTCATATTTCATAACAACACATATATTGTGAAGAACCCTAACTGGATGGTAATGGTAAATAATAGGAATTCTCTTAACTGTACCACAGATCAACAGCCCTGGATCGGAATTGCTTTGAAATGACGATGGAATGGGTTGTGCATCTGGACTCATGCGTGGAGCCTTGTCAAGACTCTGCGGTACACAGAAGTGCCATTTCAAGTACACACATCAAATGACATCAAGATATTTGTGTAGCACAGTAACCTGTCCAAAGTTCCTTACCGGCAGGGCCCATGTGGGAAGGTACAACCTTCCGCAATGCGTATTATGTTCTAAGGATTTGAAATAACAGAATACCATGCCAAATAGTCTGCAGACTGGGAAGTACCAGAAAAGTGAGGACAGATCTGGCATCCCAGCTCCACTGAAGTCAAGGGCAGAGCTCCCATTGATGACAACAGGACCCAGATTTTACCCCTGGAATTTGGCTCTGATTACAAAATGTTCAGAGATCAGAAAGGACTGTTGCTCTTGGCTTTGCAACTTACTTTCTCTCGTGGTCTGCCCGATGCCAGAGTTGATAACTTCTAAACCATACTGCAGACACCATCTTTCCATGTGGGCAGCTGGGGAAGAGGTGGCTTGGGGGACTTGGGTGGGAGCAGAATTGCTGATGTGGGCCTTTTTCTTTCTTTCTTTTTTTCTTTTTGGTAAATGTCTGGGCAGTCTACTAAGTTTATGGAGCACATGGAATTCATGGACTGCCAAAAAGGGTTCTCAGCTTTGTATTAAGATTGTTGTGAAGAATCTAGAGCACTTAAATAAGTGAAGAAGTAACTAAACAAATCAGCAAACTGTGAAACATCATGTGATATGTATGCGGAGCTAAACTAATATTAATCAGTTGCTTATATAAACTGTAAGGTCCAGAACCTCAGCCCCACTGATCTCCTTTTGGACCAGTGGAATGATTCAAAGGGACATTAAACTTGACTTAAACAGGCATGGAAGAGCTGTCAGCAGTCATCAAACCAATGTAACCACCTCTATCAAGTCCGTCCTGCTCCTGTACGGCTCCCTCCAGCAGTCCTTTCTGCCAGCCTACTGGCCACTGAATCAGCTCCAAAATCAGCAGAAATGGACAGATGAATTAGAAGCACTATTGCCTTCCCTCCCCACCAACTGGACCTAGCCCTATAGACCCAACCCTTGAAATTCTTAGATACATAACTTTAATCACATAAATCATTAAATTGGCTTCAGTTATTTACAGGTAAAATATATGCAGGATCACTCCTGAAAAAACCCGCACTTTTCTGTGTTTTAGTCACAGATGTCTTCCTGCACCAAGTAAAAATAAGGCACAAGGGGGAAAATGGTATTTTATTTTTTGAACAAAATATTTATTTTTTTCTTTACTACTGTAAACAGGATTAAAGGGCAGTTCTAGGACATATTAAAGATACTGAGGTACTTTTCTATTTACACCATTTTTCAGGTCCCTTTATACTGCCAGAGTGTTAGTGAGAATCAGGCTCACGTATCGTTCTTCTGTATTTCTAAGCTGTAACTTCTCCACTTCCCACAGTTTAAACTGAACCCTTGGGGATTATTACAAGGAATCGTGATGATCAGAATGTATTTTCCTCTGTATTAATCTTAAATTCAAAGATTTAGCAGGCTGCTCTGGATTTACTGTGAGTGAAGTAGTCCAAAGAAACACAAATTAATTGCTTGGAGTGAAAATTCAGATAACAGGACCACGATATGTTACAGCAAAGCAGGGATACAAATATAAACACCACAGGGCACTGCAGACAATTTGCATGGTCTTTCCTCCCCATTCCCCCCTCCCAGTCCCATCATTGCCCAGATTGAGTGGAGGCAGCACACTAGAGAAAGACCCAGCTGCTGCTAAGCTCTAAGTGACTGTGCAACGTTCAAAGGTTACAGAAAGATAAATGTTTAAATGGGGATTTAGCAACAACTGTTTGAGGCTGCCTCACATATAGCATTCCTATTTATGTAATTGACGCTGGTTCTGTTAAGGATTAGAGAAAAGAAAACTCACAGTGAGCTATTTCCTTTTAGTGAGCAACAGAAGAATTTCAACAGACTTCAGATGCCATTTTCTGTGCCCAGAAGTGTTCACATTCATCTGCACTGCCCCGCAGTTACTACGGGGGTGTGAATGGCAGTGTGCACCAAAGTGCTGCGTTGTAACGTCCCCTTGCTAATGCTACGGGTGCAAAATTAAAGGTCCCTAGTTAGTACTAATGGACTCCTGTTTGAGGAGAACTACGTTAGTGCAAACTAGAAATCTTTAAGTTCGCGCCTGCAGTATCTATATGGGGGAGAAAAGCACAGTCCTTTGGTGCATGCTGCTATTCACACCCCCACTGTCCAAACTGCCGGACAATGTCTGGTATGTATCTGACCCCCATTACCTTAGTGTCTGAAAACTTCACAATCTGTGGAAACATTAATTCTCACAACACCCTGTGAGATTAGGAAAGTAAGAGTAAGAAAGTTGCACAGAAAGACTAAGAGATTTGCCTACCATTACACAGGAAGCCTGCGGGGAGTAGGTCTTCCAAGTCCCAGACTAATACCCGAACCACTCACCCATCCTCTTTATGATCGCTCATCAGCAGTTTCTCCTTCACAGTACACAGTTCAAGTAGCTGTGCCAATTCTCACTATTATGAAACTCTTGGAGACTACACCCTTTCTGGATTCCTGGTCCACACGGCACTGGGGAAAAGACATGCTGAATGCTCTTTACCGTTCTACATACTTCAATATGTGGAGGGTATCAACAAGATGGAGAGAATTTAGAAAACAGTAACAGATGAAAATGGGTCTAACGAGCCTCATGTATGAGAAAAGAATAAAATAACTTAGGCCCGGTCTACACTTACCTTCCGGATTTGGCAGCAGCCGATGGAAGATACGCAAGTGATTTTCCCATCGACTTCGCTGCGTCTGCTCTGTGTGCTGTCCACACTCCGCTGCACCACTTAACGGGGTGGTTTTCCTATGTTGATTGCTGGATTGACTGAGCAGGTCTACACAGACCGCTCAGTCGATCCAGAGCAATCGATCTGACGGCGGCAAATTTGCCATCGTCAGTATAGACGTAGCCTTAGACTTCAGTACTGGGATGAGATGCTCATAGGCTTACCTGTGAGGAACGGAATTCAGTTCAGCAGGATTCCTGATAAAGCCAAAGGTCCACTCTTTTGAAGGTTACTGTAGGATTGGTGTTTTGACATGTATAACATTAGCTAAAAGGTGGTTGCAATAGGTGTTAAAATTGCTGCTAAGCACTCAAAAGGTGTCAGGACCAAGGAGGGAGAGGTAGTATATAAGGTTCAAATTAACAGTCATATTGGTATCCATAGGAGTCAAGGAACTATTTGGTATTATTTGTTTGCTGCTACCCAAATGCAAGTGATCAGTCTGCCCCAGTGACTTTAATGGGAAGACAATCACTAGTTCACATTCAGAAACAAATTAATGCTTCTGGTTCAAAGCTGAATCATGCAGCATCAGTCTACAGAACTCATATCTAAAAACCTCAGTGGCCTAAAACAATGCAATAAAGCATGAACTAATGGCTTCCTAACAGACTCTCATTAGGCATATGTGGTTTTGGAATAACAGTGGGAAAGCATTGTCTTCAAATAACAAAACAAGTGAACACATTTAATGTTCTTTTTATTCATGTGGGACCCTCTATTGCTCTTTTACTACCTGTGTGACATTATGCTGTTATCACCTAGGCCACTCAGTGTTGGTTTTGCAATTCAGATTTCTTTTATTGAGAATTGAAAAATTCAGCCTATTACACTGCTTTTTCACATTATTAATTATGATTGTTGTTTGTGTTGCAGGAGTACCTAGAGGCTCACGTCAGAGATCTGGGCCCCATTGAACAAATTACTGTACACAAATAAAACAAAAAAGACAATCATGGCTCTGCAGGGCTTACAGTCTAATTAACAGTGCTAGGCAGGTAAATTTATTGTCATAGGTACAGTATCTGAACTCTACAGTGATTTGTCTGTGCAATGGAATCTTCACCCAGGATCTTATTTTTGTAACAGATGATGAGGTTATAACATATTCCACTGTCAGAAAATTAGTGATGAACAATCCTCAATAGGTCTGGACTATATGCTTAATTTAGATAATGGAGGAGTGTGACAGAATACACCCCTGTATTCACTTCCTACCCACTACTGTAATTTTCTTTGTACTAAATATGCCTTGAAAGATGTCATTTGAAAATTAATAATTTGTTGGTCATTATTTCCTGGTAAAATGTGTGTGTGACAACGTTGTGTGTGTATAAGATTCCCGTGTATGATATTATTAACATAGGTTCCAAAATCCACAAGACTGCCCAAACAGAAATTGGTAAATAGATCTGTTCTAAGCAAAGTGTTCTGCTAAATTTGCATTTAAGCAGTAAATGGAGTCATCAAGCAGGGAGGAAAACAAAGAAAGCTCACACAGGTGAGAAAAAGCCAGCAGGGAACATCCTTCCACAAAGACTCTTTGTCTCTTAGTGCTCAGCTGAAAATGTTTTGCAAGAGGGGGCCTGAAATGATAAAAAGAAAGAATAAACACCCCATGGTGCACACCCCCTCCCCATTGCATTCACTGCTCCTGAAGGGACAAAGGAAGCAGTCATTAGATTCTAGGGGAAGGGTCCTGACCCTCAGAGTTTTGTCAGTAAGACTGCTGAAAGTATGTGATGAGAAAGTTCGCTTCAATCTGATATTGTTTGTTAAGTTAGGCATTAGTGAATATTTTATCTTTATTTTTCTTGTAACCATTTCTGACACTTATGCCTCATTATTGTACTCACAATCTCTCTCTTTTTAGTTAATAAACTTGTTTTCTGTTCTATCTAATCCAGGGTAGTTTAAACTGAGGAGTGTGAATAACTATTTGAGATAATAAATTGGCATATTATTTCCTAAAAGGAATAACAGACTTAAAATATTTGTACTGTATAGGAAAGGGCTGGGCAGTACAGGTCATACATTTCTGGGGAGGACTCTGGGACTGACGGGTGTGTTGGTGTCATCCTGCAGTGTAACCAAGGCTGGTGAGATCCAGAGTGTAATCTGAGTGCTGCTGGCAGGTTTCAGATACACACATACACTCAGGCTAAACTGAAAGCCTGTTTGTAAGCAGCCCAGGAGGGCGCTACTTCAGCAAAGCATTGTAAGGCACCCAACATTGCCTGTCAGGAGTGACAGACTCCTCCACTGCTCTGGACTGTACCTTGACATGTCACAGGATGTAAGTTCAAGAACAGGTCTGAGAATAGGAGATTCTCTATATCCTAGTAAGGAGGAGAGGATGGAAGAGGATAAAATATGGGTAGGATCGGATGAGAAACAGTCAGTTGAAAAAGAGTCCTATTCAATTAAATCACATAATGGCCATCAGCTAAAAAGTAACAATTTTTAAGTGCTTATATATAAATGCTAGAAATCGAACTACTAAGATGGATGAACTTAAGTGCCTCATATTAAATGACAATATTGATATAATAGCCATCACAGAAACTTGGTGTAATGAGGATAATCAATGGAACACAATAATACCAAGGTACAAAATATAGCGGAAGGACAGAATTAGTCATACTGGTGGGGGAATAGTCTTATATGTGAAAGAAAGCGTAGAATCAAATGAGCTAAAGAATCTTAAATGAACCAAACTGCCACAGAATCTCTATGGCTAGTAATTCCATTCTTGAATAATAAGAATATAGCAGTAGGGATATACTACCGACCACCTGACCAGGATGGTAATAGTGATTGTGAAATGCTTAGACAGGCTATAAAAACAAAAAACTTAATAATAATGGGGGATTTCAACTATCCCTGTATTGACTGGGTATCTGTCACTTCAGGATGGGATGCAGAGATAAAGTTTAAAAAAATTAAATTAAAAAATATAGTAAGAGGACCAATGCTAAACAACAAAATAAAAGAAGCAGTTAGAGGCAAAAAGGCATCCATTAAATAGTGGAAGTTAAATCCTATTGAGGAAAATAGAAAGGAGCATAAACCCTGGCAAGTGAAGTGTAACAATATAATTAGGCAGACCAAAAAAGAAATGGAAGAACTGCTAGCCAAAAATTCAGAACATAACAGCAAAAAAATTTTGAGGTACATCAGAAGCAGAAAGCCTACTAAAAACCAATGGGGCCACTGGGCGATCGAGATGCTAAAAGAGCACTCAAGGAAAACAAGGCCATTGCAGAGAAACTAAATGAATTCTTTGTGTTGTCTTCATGGCTCAGGATGTGAGAGAGATTTCCAAACCAGAGCCATTCCCTTTTAAGTGACAAATCTGAGAAACTGTCCCAAATTGAGGTGTCATTTGAGGAAGTTTTGGAACAAATTGATAAATTAAATATTAATAAATCACCAGAACACAATGGCATTCATGCAAGAGTTTTGAAGGAACTCAAATGTGAAATTGCAGACCTACTAACTGTGGGATGTAATCTACCATTTAAATCAGCTTCTGTATCAGAAGATTGGAGGATAGCTAATGTGATGCCAGTTTTCAAAAAAGGCTCCAGAGGCGAACCTGGCAATTACAGGCTGGTAAGACTAACTTCAGTACCAGGCAAATTGGTTGAAATTATAGTAAAGAACAGAATTATCAGACACGTAGCTGAACACTATTTATTGGAGAAGACTCAACATGGTTTGCGTAAAGGGAAATCATGATTCTCCAGTCTACTAGGACTCTGCGAGGGGTCAACAAGCTTGTGGACAAGGGTGATCCAGTGGATATAGTGTTAAGAAAGCCTTTGACAAGGTCCCTCACAAAAGGCTCTTATGGAAAGTAGGCTGTCATGGGATAAGAGGGCAGTGTCCTCTCCTGGATCAGTAACTGATTAAAAGACAGGAAACAAAAGGTAGGAATAAATGGTCAGTTTTCAGAATGGAGAGAGGTAAATAGTGGTGTCCCCCAGAGGTCAGTACTAGGGCCAGTACTTTTCATATATTCATAAATGATCTGGAAAAAGGGGTAAACAGTAAGGTGGCAAGATTTGCAGATGATGCTGAAGTAGTTAAATCCAAAGCAGACTGTAAAGAGTTACAAAGGGATCTCACAAAACTGGGTGACTGGGCATCAAAATGGCAGATAAAATGCAATGTTGATAAATGCAAAGTAATGCACATTGGAAAACATAATCTAACCATACATATAAAATGATGGGATCAAATTAGCTGTTACCACTCAAGAAAGAGTTCTTGGAATCTTTGTGGATAATTCTTTGAAAACATCCATGCAATGTGCAGCAGCAGTCAAAAAAGCTAACAGAATGTTGGGAATCATTAGGAAAGGGATAGATAATAAGACACAAAATGTCATATTGCCTGTTTATAAATCCATGGTACGCCAAATCTTGAATACTGCATTCAGATCTGGTCACAATATATCCCCAAAAAGATATACTGGAACTGGAAGAGGGCAACTAAAATGATTCATGCTATGGAACAGCTTCCATAGGAGGAGAGATTAATAAGACTGGGACTTTTCAGCCTGGAAAAGAGACAACTAGGGGATATGATAAAGGTCTATAAAATCATGACTGGTGTGGAGAAAGTAAATAAGGAAGTGTTATTTACTCTCTCATAACACAAGAACTAAGGGTTAGCAAATGAATAGGCAGCAGGTTTAAAAAGAACAAAAGGAAGTATTTCTTCACACAATGCACAGTCAACCTGTGGAACTCTTTGCCAGAGGGTGTTGGGAAGGCCAAGATTATAACAGGCTTTAAAAAAGAACTAGATAATTTCCTGGATGATAGGTCCATCAATGGCTGTTAGGCAGGATAAGCAGTGATGCAAAACCATGATCTAAAGCTGGAAATGGGTGATGGATGGATCACTTGATAATTACCGATTCTATTCATTCCCTCTGAAACACCTGGCATTGGCTACCGTCAGAAGACAGTTATTGGGCTAGGTGGACCATTGGCCTGAGTCAGAATGGACATTCTTATGTTCTTATTCACTTGAGTCTTCAAAACTAGGTAATAAATCTTGAAATAAATTTATTATCATGAGATTTACTTGAAATAATCTCTCTCATGGGATTTCTTATACTTTCTGCTTTTGAGTTTAAAATAATTCTGATCTGAATCAAACCAGTATGGATCCAGAATATTTGGGGATTTTCAAAGGGGTCTATGGAAATTAGATGCCTAACTCAATTCAAAAATTTAAAATCTCACTCTTGGTTGTGAAGTGTGAAGCAGTGTTAATGAGATCAGAATCTGGCCTGTTTGCTTGCTGCATTTTGGTACTTGCATATCTGGTCATGACTAGAAGCTGGAAATGCAGGAATTTTCCAAATTGAAACATATAGAAAAATCCTTACACTTTAGTACTTTCGAAACTGGATTTTCACTCAGATCTACTATGATTCCTAATGACATGCCTTTTTTAAAAAAAAACAAAACAAAAAACTCATTGTATAGATTAGGAAGCAAATGTACACATTTAAAGTAGCTTAGAATTCAATGACATAAAAGAGTCTCTGTGGAATCCAATCCGTTTTGTTGAAAATTGCAAGAAAACTCTCCCCAGTTTGGTAGAACACTACACTAGGAATTACACATGATCCTCACTCCAGCATGAATACTATGGATCTGGGGAACTTAACTGCAGTACAACTAGGTGATTATCAGAAAAGCTTGGCAAACTCTAATCAGCATGATTACGGTGTAAAGTCCCAATGAAGTTATAGGATGTTTACATTTATAGAGCAGTAGTTGGCTATTATCGTACTAAAATTATTCCTCATTTGAACCACTGATAGACATGGATCCTGGAAATTACTTATATTGGAATAGTATATACTAATATTAAATATATCTCCTGTATGTACAACTCTCCCTGTGTTGATATCAAGAATGGATTTATTAGTTGCCTGTTAAAAATTCAGGAGAAATTAACATATGTTAAAAAGGCATATAATTTTAACAATGAAGGTAATTAATCAGTGGAAAAAAATTACCAGGGGTTGTGGTGGATTCTCCATCACTGACCATTCTTAAATCAAGACTGGATGTTTATCTAAAACATATGATCTAAGAACAATTTTGGGGGAAGTTCTCTGGCCTCTGTTATACAGGAGACCAGACTAGATGAACACAATGGTCCATTCTGGACTTGGAATCTATGATCCAGGAATGCAAGCATACACACACAGATTTTATTTTATATGTATAAAAATCCAGTATTATCTAATGTATACTATATACATAAAATACATCCATATATGTATGCATGCATGAAAGTATATTATATTTAGTGGATATTTCCTGCTTTATACTCGGCAACTATTCCCCCACTCACCAAAGGATTCCATGCAAGAGAGGGAAAACCTGAAGTGTTAGTCCTAAAACATTCCTACAAACCTGAACAATAATATTATTGTGCAAATCAGCCACTGCCGATGGTCTTTTTGTTAAAATATAAGATTTATTAAAGAGTGCAAGGAGCCTTATGAAAAGTGGGGGAATAACACCTACTGCCTCCTCATTCTTTCTCAAGGTAATATTTCTCACAGTTGTTTTTCAGTTGGCATTGGATGATTGGATGGCTTGTCCACCCGGTTCCTTCAGGTGCTGTTTCCCAGGACTTGGGGGGAAAAAACATTCAAATGAACTGAGCTAACTTCTGCATCTTTCTGTGACCTGTTGGGTTTTTTATGACAGCCACTGGCCAGGTTTTTCCTAACTGAATCAGCAATGAGGGTGTAGAGCCAATCTGTGTGACCTTCCCCAATAAAGCTTTTTGTTGACTCAGTGCTGCAAAATGTACACATTTAGCAGCTCAGACTGGTACTGCATGCTAATTTGGAACCTGAATGAGTAAGGCACTCAAGCCCATGCATAATTCGACGTATGTGAGTAATCTCATCACTTTAATTACGAATGTGCCTACATGCTTTACTGAAGAATCAGAGTCCAAGTTAGTAAGAGAGTATAAGAGTAACTGAAGTTAACACATATTTAAATGCCTTGCTGAATCAGGGCCTTAAAATGCCCAGCAGTGTAACATTGACAGGATGTTTAAAATGATTAAACTGTGTTTACTGTTAGTTTCTAACCAGTAACTTGCTATTTTGTTTAAATTAACATGGCTTAAGGTTTGGGACCCAGTTCCTGATCCTCCTTGTCAAATCCAAGATACACATCTTTAGAGTATCCCTCTATTACAGTCCTCCACTCCACCATTTCTGCCGGACTTTGGTGCCTCAAATGATTATTTTACCTTATCACTTTATTTAAAATGAATAACCAAACCCCTATGACATTTAAAAGATATATATCCAACTCAAAAATAGAAAACTATTCAGATATGCATGGAGAGTAGATCATCTCATGAATGTTTATTCTCATAGCTGTCTTCCTTCTCAACGCCACACCATGTCATCCTTAGCAATCGTACTTCTACTTAAATAATTCTTCACCAGGATGATTTAGCTGAGGATAGTCCTGCTTTGAGCAGGGGGTTGGACTAGATGACCTCCTGAGGTTCCTTCCAACTCTAATATTCTATGATTCTACTGGAACTTTTAATATATGAACCTCAGGGCAAGTGAAGACCCACTCAGTCGATCCAGAAATTGACATAATAAGACCACCTTTGCAAATGGCATAGCGCAGCGCAGTGAAGATGGTGTGCAGAACCGAAGCAGAGAAGTCGACGGGAGTCACGCACATTTTTTGCATAGCTTGTGTAACTTCCCTCGACTGCTGCCAAATCTCGGAGGTAGGTGTAGACAGGGCTTCAGTCTGCAGAAACTTCTTTCCTTCCACTTACAGGCAAAAGGTGCATCAGTCAAATCCTGGGCCTCGTGTGCCTCCAGGAGCTTGCCCTTTTAACCTTTATCTGTGAATGCACACCAGCTACAAGTTGCGACAGACTGACATTCCTATATTCCTCCTAGGATTAAATTCCTAGTCTTACTACTTTTCACCTACCCTGTGCCTTTACAATGCTGTGAGGAAGATAAAAACACCCTCCTATTTGGCACAGCAGAAAAAAAAAAATTCCTTCCTGATCCCCGAAACTAGTCACTCCCACAGCATTCTGGAAACACAGCTCAGTTATACCTCAAGTTCAGGGAAGCAGGGCAGGGACATCAAGAGGGCCTCTGGCTGCCTGGGGAATCTTTAAAATGAGAAGAAAGGAATGTGTGAACCAATCAGATCTCCTTATCTCTGCCAACTAGCCAATGAGAGGCAGAAAAGACCCTCCTGCTTCCTGTGGCACATCCCTATCTGCAATCTGAGGCACGAGGAAGGGCTTTGGTCCAACAAGTCTGGGCATGAGCACTCTCCACTTCCTTCCTCCTCCTAGGACTTAACGATCCCCTTGCTAGTCCATTCAAACTCCCCATCCCACTGTGATAGGTGGGTATTTGTTTGTAAACACACATACAATGTTATAGAAATAATAGTAAAGACCTGCAATTACCCAGGGTTTAAATCACAGCAGAATTTGACTTCAGGAACACATTTCAATGAGACTATGTGAGAAGTACAGCATACTGAGCATGAGCAAGAATGGCTGAATCTTTCCCGTAGATAAAAAGAGGCATAATTAGGGTTTATAAAACAGCTAGTGGACACTCCTCCTCCATCTAGCTCTCTCTATATTTAGGTGAACCCAGGAAAAAAGCAATCTAGCTGGAACTACATAACTAACTCTACAACCAAGTCCACACCTTTACTGTTCATTATAAGTTAACAGGTACTTCACTTTCTCGTGTGGCTGATGGGAAATGAATCTCAGAGGTGACAGCTAGAAATTAATATGATTGATTTATTTTCTGAGTTATGGCTATAAATGCTTTTTACATCCTGCTGGTGCACATTTATGCTTTTCCATTCGCAGAAAGCAAATTTATAGTGCCTAACTAACAGAATTCTTCCTGTGAAGGTCAGAGATAAATGGGCACATCCATCTCCTTTTACCTTTTTTAGCAGATTCTAGTTGTTTTTCTGTTTAATTTGTGAGTGGAGTTAGGATTTTTCCCTCCAGTAGTTCTTTAGAGGTTAGTTTATTTATTTAATAAGGAAAAAGCATTTAACAAAAAAGAGGGAAGTACAGCACAAAGATATAAATCACTTATGCACTACCATAGAACAGAAAGCTTAACTAACAGTAACTTTTACTTTTACATATATTATGAAAAGATGAAAGAACTCTCTCTTTCTCTGTTTGGTATTCCAACACAAAAAAAAAAGAAAAAAGAAAAAACAATGCATTACTTGTGTATGAAAACTTTTTGTTGGGTTGTCGTTGAGGCCATTTTTATTAAATCTTGTCATCAATTATTTTTAATGGTTATTGCAGCACCATAAAAAATAAAGCACACAGAGCTATGTTCTATAAAACATCTTTCTTTCTTTTTCAGGGGTGGGAGAGAGACTTCAAATATTAACAGTATTTATTCTAAGGCAGGATAAGTTACAATGTTGATTTTATGTAATCTCTGGCATGATTTTTTATTTTTTTTACCATAGGTAACATTCTGGGGTGCAATTCAGACAGTGAGAGGCTGTGTCATCACCTGCCTTACAGCCTTGGGTGCCTCACAATGCTCAAGGTGGGAACTACAGCAGGAGTCTGTCAGCATGCCCCTCAGTGTCCGTTTATAGCTGCAACCTACTAGCCAAACTATGGCTTACACCAGCCTTGGTTACCACGTTCAGGGTGAACTCAACAGACTCCCAAGCCTGGATTTCCCCAAAAAAAACATGTCCCCGGCACTGTCCAGCCTTTTCCTGGACAGTGCAGATAAAATAGGTCCATTGCCCCTTTAAGGGGATCAAGATACAACAGTTTGCCAGCTCAAACAGAGATACCCACACAGTTCATGACACTGGATTAGTTTTGATTAAAGAGTAAAACAAATTAATTCAACTACCAACACGTTTCAAGTGAGTACAAATAAGGAGGCATTACAGTCAGAAATGGTTACAAAAGAAATAAAGATAAAATACTTCCTATACTTAACAAACTAGACTTTATTCAAGGTGAAGTCCCTTACCATATGTTTTCAGTACATTGCTGACCAAACCCTTAGGCCAGAACCTCCTCCCAACGTCCAATGGCTGCATCTTTTGTTGTCTTAGGTGAAGAGAGAGATAAGCATAGGGAGAAGATCATTTGGAATGTTTTTGTCGCTCACTTTTATAGGTTAGTCACCCTTTGAAATGGATTTTCTTGAGAGTGACTCCTACATAAAGTTCTTTCCAGATGAGCGAGACAGAGTCTGGTGGAGAAGTTTTTTGCTGTTATTTGCTAAGATCTTTCTGTTCCTGCCTCCCTTCCTTGCTAAAGAATGGCCCCATGATAGGTGATGTCCCATCAGCTTTGATGACATCTGGCTAGGGGTGTCAACTTGTCCTTTATCTTTGAGAAACAGGTTTACAAACTTCACAGGCTTTTCTGTTAAGCACACTTCAGTCATGATGTCAGCTTATGTTAATAATTTTACATATAATGCTGTTACATACATTTTATCATGATACTAAAGACCATGAGGTTATTAATTTTCAGATGTTACCGCACAAGGCATGTTTTGCACAAAGACTATCACTATAGTGTGTCGGATGTGAATAAAGGGGTGCATTTCATCACCCCACAGTTTAGTGCTAGTTTGATAGCAATGGAAATTGATGGCTTCTATCTAGCCACAGAACAAATAGAGCTGACAGCAGCCATGCAAGATTTCTCTCTTCTTCACCCCCACCAATATGCCTTAATCATGACATAGAGAGACAGCCTGTGGGGGATAAGAGGGTAGTTTATTTTCCACATCCACTGGGTAAACTTTTTTTTTAAGCTAGGGTATTGACACTGTTGTTGGCAGAATGCTAGTTGTGGTGCTGCTGTCTGTAATGTGGATGCCTGATCAACAAGAACCAAAGTAAGACCACCAACTTATTTCATAGGAAAGCAGCCAGGTGGATATAAAGGATTTTTTATTCTAGTATTATTGAGGATAGGTGTCTCTTTCTGGCCCTTCTTTTATATTCCTTAATATTTTATGTGATGTGAGACCATGATGGCTGACACAAGCTAAGTTTTTCAAGCAGCAGAGAACAACTATTATTGAAACAAATAGTTTCTTATAGACTTTGGATACTGCAGCCTTATTAATTATTAAATATGTTGAAATTCATATCCATGCATAATACTATTCCTAAATTAAAGACAATATTTTTCTGCTTTTTTACAGAACTAACAGATATGCATACATTTTGATCCTAGCAATAACTTGAGCCATCTTGTTTATCTGATTAAAACACTGTAAGAGGGATAATATTGCTGCTTTGACCTTATATTTTATCCCAACCTCGTATGTTTGCAGTTCTACGCATGAAAACCAATTACCTTTTCAAAGGATCATTATTAGCTCATAAGTACACAGACCCACTTGTACATAATTGTGCTTATTTTCTGTCCATCACAAAGATTTTTTTTCTTTGACTCTTCCAAATAAAAACGTAATAATAATGCAACTCACAGACATGCCACTTTTTAAATGATTTGCTGGTAATACCACAAATTATATTATTTTTTAGCAAGTTATTCCACTTAATGCAATATGGAAAAAAAACCTCCTAACTGCTTATCTACACAGGTCAAGATTCTGAATGTTTATAGGGAAATGGATGGAGAAGTGATAGGAATTTCAGAGATGTGTTTGATTTAAAGGAGGGTGCTAGTGAGTTCTTTTTCACAGTCGCCCCATACCGGCCTTTGTCCCTGTTTAATTTTGTGTGTTGAGACGGAACCAATAGGTACCGAATAAGGTTCAAATTATACGATACAGAGGGGTCAAAGAGACAGCAGCGAGGCTTTATTTTTCTAAACCAATAAATTCTTTATTTTTAACAAATGATAGTAAAGAAGGAGGAACTCCATGCGCGAAGGACAAAGTGCGCCACCTAAGTCTTTTGCGTTAATGATCTCGAGGGATCAACGCACGGCTGTCACTTTTGTGACACTAGGGTGTCCGGTTATGGAGTTCCTCTAGAAAGTTTACAAGACAGACAACAATAAACAGTTAATTCATACTCACTAAGCTTAGGTAATAACAAATCATCTTGGCCAAACTTAAATGACCGCTTGCTTTAGATTCTGCAGACGGGAGCGAGTCGCTTCGGGTGATCAGGCCGTTGCAAAGCAGGCTAGTAAGGATGCGTCAGCCCACTGAACTAACACGCTCGAGATACTGGGTGTTAGGCAATTCCTTTTCTTCTCTGGCTGCTGCTACTTGGCAGCTTGGTTTTATAGTTTTCCACATGCAACAGTTTGCTATGTCTTGGTGACCATTGGCTAGCATTTGCTGCACAACCTTTTAAGGTTACCCTTGGCGTCTGGCCAACCAGAGGCCTACACATCGCCGTGCACTCGCTGACCATGCACCAGTGCCTTATATCACCCTTGTCGTATCCCTATAGGATGATATGGCTTAAACCTATGCCATTCTCTTATAAGGCGACATATACGTGTAGTTCATGTTGCTAAGTCAACCCTCCCCAGGCCACTTTCTTATCCTGCATGGGGGTCTGTATTTGGTGCTGCAGATGCCATTATGTGATCCCAGCTCCACGTTGTGGAGCAATGACTGATAGCAAATCAGCCAAAGCCAGAACTGTCTAGCAGAAGCAGGTGGATGCTACCAATGTTTAGTCCCATTGAGGTTGCTCTATAATTTTAACTCAATAATGATTCCACTCTCTTGTCTGTGGAGTCCTTTGGGAGGAATTGGTCCTCCATAGGAATAGTTGTGTCCTTCACTACAGATGAGGGTTCACTATCTACCTTGGGTAGGCAGACCAGGTCTTCTTTGTTCTGATGGCCATTGCACCAAAGTTTGGCTGGTGTGGTCAGGAGTTTGGGTTTTACTGAGGATTCCTTAGTTCACGCTGATGATGTTCTCTGTGACCAAATATAGAAGTATCCATCTTTGACCCTCATGATAAATATTTTCTCATGCTTTCTTTGGCTTTCATCTTCTCTTGCTCTTTCTTTTCTTTCTATGGGGTTTTCTCACTAGAGGACCAAGATGACCTTTCTGAGCAAGATCTCATCTCAAAGATATCTGAGGTGAAGAGTTTCTCCTATGTCTCCTCATGAAGAAGTATGAATGGAAAACCTCCCTCTTCCTTTCCGTCATGGTAGCCTCTCTGGCTGGACTGCACAGGATCAGAGGACACTGAGAAAAAGGAAGATGGATTTCTTACCTACTTTTGGCTTTACATTTCTTAGGCATTAGTTTTTTGGTCAGGTTCCAATATGAACGAATGAGATTCAGGACTAGATATGATCAGCCTTTTAGGGATATTTGAAAGAGACAAGGCTGAGCTTTTTTTTGCTTTCATTTTTCCTCATTCACTATTTCCCTGGAAATGCCAATGAAATACATACCAGTAACCTCACTAATCCATTCCATGGGGAAAATCTTGGTTGAAGCTATCCTCTTTGGGCTTTATCATTGTGTACACAGGCTTGTACACCACACCCTTAGTATCTGTGCCTAGGATCACCTAGCGTCGATCAGGAGACAAGGTCTCTATGGTGACAGGCAGCTGATATATTGAGACTGCTTCAGGATATAGTCTAAGAGAAACATTCCTGAAAATTAACTTTTAATGCCTGAAATTTTATACATGGGAATTTCAGAGTCAGAATTAAATTAAAGTAAACTTAATGATTACAATTAAATGGTAAAATCCACGTTCTGTGGGGGAAAATATACTGTCTGCCTTAAAATCTTAATGTTTAAAATTTCTGAAACTGTTAAGACTCTGCTTATTGACAATAAACTCTGCACTCTGAAAACCTCTGCTTTAACAGTTAATGCTAATCTATCAAGGAATCTTTTTTCGATCAAGCAAAAATTTTGTTACAAAATCATTAAAAGATGAAATAAACATTTTGATTTGATCAGTATGAGCAAAAGGCTGGATTTAAACCAAGAATATTAATGAAACTTCCAAACAGGAAAAACAAATGGAGCATTGAAAGGACTATTGAGATGCCACTCAGAGGAAAAAATTTCATGGGGTGAAATCATTGAACTGTTGAGGAAAGGAACACATGACGGGTAGTTAGAAAAACGCCACAGGGATGTGTCAGAAATATAGAGTAAAATGGCCCTATTTGGAAGAACTACTACATTCAGTCAACTTTTGTATATCCATTGCTATTTAGAGAAGAAAAAGATTATGCATGTTATGAGGATTGTAGATGTTGAACAGTAGAAAAATTACCTTTAGAACATGCTGACATGAAAATAAATTGACTAATAATAAATGCAAACAAGCCACATTGATGTTTTTTTTCTTTCTTTCCATATACTTCTCATTTGTAGACTCATTGCAAAATAGAAGCTATAACTGAACTGTGAGTTGCTAGTTTTTGTGACTGCAAGGAATGAGCACAAATGGCATAAGCAGTAAAAACTTTTGGCTTTCTTTGGGACCATCTTTTAGATGATTTATAACAAACTCGGGAAGCTTTAACACTCTTTTAAATGGTGCATAGTGAAAAGTTTTACACATCAGTGCAAATAACTTGACTATTTAGACTAACTAAAACAAATGGTTTGAAATTCCTTCATACGGTTATGTTTGCATTTGTACTTTTGTGTTTGAAAGAGCATTTTGAGGAATTATTTGTTGAATCTAAACACTTTCATCCTATAAATTAAATTCATATTTAAATACACATATTACCTGGAAGTGTACAATATTTGCTTGCACGTGAAAGACCAAAAAGAAAAAAAAATCTTATTAAAACATTTCTTTGGAAAATTTTGTTTTTCCCCTGGGGAGACATATTTCCCGACAGAAACGTTTGCAAAGCCAATTCCTCTGATCTGATTCTTGTATTATTATCAGTGTCTATACTCCAACACTTCTGGTACATTAGACACCCTCAGTCAAAGGTAAAATACTCTGAAGACCTGGAGAAGGGCTTTGTGTGGCTCAAAAGTTTCTCCCTTTCACCAACAGAAGTTGGTCCTATAAAAGATATTACCTCCCCCACCTCATCTCTTCAGTGACATTTTTAATTAAATCAGTTGAAATGAGATAGGTTGAGCATTTGTGCAATTTATACATATAAAATACAGAGGTCAAACTTAAAATTATTTTCCTAGTTTGAAAGATATTTCCTATCAACAGAGTGGGAAATAGCAGTAGAACCAGAAAGCCCATTTAAAAAGACAAACGTTTGAAATGTGACCATTGTAAAAAACATTTCTTGGCCTCTTTTTGCATTGTGCAACCATCAAAATATCTTTAGGCACATGAACAGCAAATCTTTACAGATCACATACAATAATATTACAGAATGACGTAAGAACGACTTGAAATATACAGCCCACCATTCAAACATAAAATTAGAAATCCTCCTCACTCAAACCGCCTCATCAAAAAAAGCTTGAAGGCTAGATCCTCTGCTGATGTAGTGGCATAGCTCTAACTTTAGTGGAGTTACACCAATTTACACCAGCTGAGGATTTGACCCAAAGTGTGTAGATAGCTCATATAACATACCTGAAGACATTCTGATTTTGTCATACCATGGATGGAAATGAATTCCATAACCAACCCCCAAACTATATTTTAAATGTAGAAAATGTTCCATATATTCATCTCTCAATAGGAGAAAAAATATTCACGAGTTGTTTATGGGATTTATGCATATATAGTCACAAAGATAATGAATAATGCATTATAAAAAAAATGAGGTTGGTCTTCCCTCCTTTTATTCCTCTAAAATATGTGGATTTAATGGTTGATTTATTTTGAATTCATTATATCAATCCTTAGCATGTACTTTCACTGCTACAAACTGTGCTTTAATCGTATAACTACAAACTGGGATTTATTTTGTTATCTGGGATCAGTGAACAGGTAACGTGGTTTTATAAACTGATACTGAACAGGAAGAAACTGCATAAGAATGAAACCTGAATATTAATAAGACAAAAACTAAATTAAAGTAAATATTTTCTGTGCTAGCTGTTATACACATGTATTTTTTCAACTGTCAAGAAACTGAAGTTCTTTTTTTTTTTTAAATCTTTACATTCTCTCCAATAACATTTTTTTTGGTTTTAGCTCCGTAACTCCCCCCGGCAGTTGCCATGATGACAACCTACTGCCAGCTAAAAGGGCAGGTGAGCGAACAGCAGGAGTGCTCTAACACTGTGTGGCTGAGCTAAGCAGATGGTGGGGTTTCATCCCACAAACAGGGATTCCCACATGGCAACACAATGTGTTGCAACGTGGATTTTCATAGTTGAACAGGATTTTAATACTATTCTTTAAAATCTTCTTTTTTTTCTAGGAACTTTACAGGTTTTAAAATTACTTCACAATGATCCTGATGGTCTTCTGATGAAGTGTGAGATCATGGTGTTCAGCAGATTTACATCCATGTGAGTGAGAGGAAAATTAGGCCTAGTCATTTTAGAATAAGAGCATCTGAGTCAATGGAATCATAATTTAGCCTATGGGTTTCCAGTTTAATAAAGAGCCTTTTCGTATAGAACAATAGTCAAAGATTTTTATGTGGTATTACAAATCTGTTACTTACACATAAATCACAATCAATAGTTGAGAAACACACCAAGAAGCAATACATAAAACTCAAATATCATGTACAGTTAGACCAATGTGCCATCAGAATCAGGTCCTGTATACTTTGGAACTAAACTTGTCTAATCAACTGCTTTGTGAAATGCCATGAAAGCAGACTTGAATTTTTTTTATCATCTTTAATGTAGAGCTCATCAGGAAGTATATTCTTCTCCCTGAAAAATTTCAGTAAACAGATGAAAATGTTCTTTTAAATTGTTCAGGTTATCATTTTAATATTGAAAATGAAAGATTTTTTAGTTTTCAGAAACTGAAAATAAAAAACAAAACAAAAAGACATTTCCTGCAGAAATTGTGACAAAAGAACAATAACATTTTGATGGATATTTTTGGACCAGTTCTATGGACTGGTTGAAAATATGAATATTGGCACTGATTACTGTTGTGTCACTCCATATTTTGGACCACTTTAAGACCATTGCATGAAAGGAGAAGCACAGTGGTGAACCAGGCCCAATGCCTGAGCTTCATTTTAAGAGAATGGCTTAAAAAAAACTCAAAACAAATACAGTAAAACAAAGTATTTACCTAAGGTTCCGCTCAAATTCCTGACTTCTGGGGAAAATTGCAATGGTTAGAACTCTGAGAAATGTTGATTTAATCTGTTTGGACTAAAAGAACTTTATTTCACTATAATCACTGACAAACTAACATTCCGGCTGAGAAGAATTCTATTTTGAAGAATTATGGCAAACACAAAGTAGAACCAGCTAATGTGGTCAGACACACTGACAGCAGTTGCAGATCACCTTTACTGAACCCACTGACATGACTCGGAATTTACACCAGTGTAACTATGAGCAGATTCTGCCTTTCGATCTCCAGACATATTCCAAAAGCACTGACAATTTCCATGGGATGCAAGTCATTTTCTATTCAGGGAACACTGTGCAAATTAGGATTACACATGTGCTAGACTGCCAAAAAGATCACATAACTATGATAAATACCTGTTGGAAAGGAAGAGAAGCCAGAAAAAAAAAGTAATAACATTTCCCCCTTGATAGGTTTCAGAATATTTAAAAGCATTTGATCAGATCCAAGAATTGCTCAATGGCCCTCACTGCGCTACTCTTCAACTAGAAATGGCTGGAATGCACTTTCATATTTCCAGAATTGCTGGCCCTCAGCAGAAGCAACCCTTTCTGTTTACTGTTTATTTTCAACGTATTGTTTCTGCTTTGTGTTGATTCTGGATACTTTGTGATCAGTGTGGATACCAGTGAGACACAGTTGGCCCGATTTGCAGATCAATAAGGTTTAATGTGCAAGGTTTTCTATAAATATACTAGTTAGATACAAAGCCTAAAATTAACTACAATATATCATACTCACTAAGCCTGGAGAGCTAAGCAGTTACTCAGAAGGCCGTATACAGGAACGGCTTTCTTCAGGGGCCCCGCCAGGGAGCCAGTGGATCCTCTGGTTCAACCAGCAGCACCTCCCATGGAGTCAGGTGTTGATGGAGCTCCCCTCTTTGTCTAAGTGGTGACTTCTTATACCCTTCCATAAACAACCTTCACCTAATTATCTCTCTCATTATCATATATGCTAATTACCTACATTGGGTTTCCACCCTTAACTACATTCCATTCTCACCATAATATTTGGGGTCGTCAAAACAACATCTGGTGATAGGAGGGGCAGAGTAAAAATATGCCCCATGGCAATAAAACAGTGTACTGCAGACGTTCAAGGATAACTTGTTCCCATCACCGTTATCTATGTGCGGCTGCAAGCATACAGTATCAGTATTTTGTCTTATAATGTGCCATGCTATGCAGAAGCTGAAACATCTAGAAGGTTATTCAGTCTCTGCCAACTGGAAGATGTCATGCTACAGGGGTCAGAATAGCCAAGCAAGAAACTGAAGCTATGCTAGGCCGTAGGACAGTGGTCAAGCAATTCAAATTGTACCCGGCCTCCAACATTTTGCAGTGGCTAAAATGCCTCTACTTTTTAAAATGCCTCTAGTCATTTACACTTGTGCAAAGTAAATGCAAAATGGGTATAAAATACTATCAATCTGATTTATGCTTACATTTACTAGTGGTTAAGGTTACTTGTTCTCATGTCTAGCCCTAGCTCACAGTTGCATTGGCCTGTAACTCCCTGTATGCATGCAGTAAAAAGTCTTTCGGAATCAAGCCTCTTTGGCATAAGATGAACAAAAAACAACAGGTGTTGTCTCAGGGACAGTGGCAGAGCAGGGCATAAGACAGTGACTGACAGACCAAATTTGCTGCACAATCTAGCTGTTGGACATTTTTTATGAAGTTTAATAAAGTTATTCTTGGGACACGGAGGTAACAATTTACCAGGCTTTTGGGCCCTGCCCTGCCCATTTTGCACCTCTCCAGTGGTACATGGGGGCTGCTAGGCTGATGTAACTAGCCCAGCTAGGTTTTGCCTGGTTTGGAGGAATCTCTTTGAGGCACAAAGCAAGTACAGCTGGCTTCCATATCATTGCCCTCCCCACCGGATCGCCAGTGGAGTGGGTATAGCTTGGAAGACGGAGCTATAACCGGAATATTGCTGGGTTCTGCTGCCAACCAATGTATCCTAGAGTCGCCCTGAGGCTGCTTTGAATTATGCTGTGGCCAGGGCCAGTATGGAACAGACACCAAGACCAGGTAACTGTAAACAGCTCCTTTATGGTTCCCTCCATACGTGACATCTAGCATTTACTGAGCACAATTGAAAATTGAGCCCCACAGTTATTTATCTTTTAAATAACTAACCAAACAAAAAAAACATTCATTTCTTCCAATCCAATTGTGAGCAACCTGTTACTTCAGCACATCAACCTGTGGATAAGTCAATTTAAAAAAATCCCAGGCTGACACAATCGTAATAATTATTACACTATCAAAGTAGAGAACAATTTCCACAGATTTGAGAGGACTAAGGGCTTTTTTCCTCTGCATTTGCCTGCTGGCATAAAGACTATTTTCAAATTAACTAAATTCACCATCTTCCAGTAATAAGCAGTGATAGCACTTCTGCTGCTATCAAGCAATTTTCTTCTTTAATACGGACAAATTTCAAGTCCACCATAACAAGGTGAACAACATATAATCAGCTAGTCACATTTTTGGAGAACATATTAACAATGATGTTTCACTTGTGTCAGGAAAATAAAATACTGACAAAAAGGAAGCAGACAACAATAAAAGTCATACATATCAGATGGGAAAGCCAATTTGAGAAAGGAAACATCTTTTATTGAATGGTGAAAGGGACAAGTTTTGGACTACACAGAGCTCTGCTTCAGTACCCGAAGAAGCTGTGTAGCTTGAAAGCTTGTCTCTTACCACCAAAAGAAGTTGGTCGAGTAAAAGATATTACCTCACCCAATGGGTCTATCATACCCTGGAACCAACATGCCTACAACAACGCTGCACACATAAATATCTGGTGTTGTATTGTTTCTCTTCACAGATAAATTTAGCAAATTACAGGGGTGGGGAAGGGGTGTTGGTTGGGGGGAGGGGTCAGGTTAGCTTCAATCTACAAAACTGCAAACTTCATGTTCAGGGACATGCACAATGGGGGAGGGGTGGCAAGCAGTGGCACAGGGCCCCCAATAATTGGCAGGGAATGAGACAGAGCAACTCTGGCCCTTGGCTCCCCAAAAAGGAGGGCGCAGAGCTCCTCAAGCCCCTGGGACCAGCAGGAGTTGATTATTCCTTCAGCTCCCAGGGCACTGGCAGGGGCATAGAAGCATGACCCTCCAAAAGCACTGAAATTTGAATTACTGTGCACGCCCCTGCTCATGTTAATTTTTTATAGCAACAGAAATACTTTGGGCCTTTCATCCAGTGTTAACAATGAAATATAAGGCCCAAGAATCTCAAACCATTTTATACAAACTAGCCTCACAGCATCTTGTAAAGTGGTTATTGTTCTCATTGCCCAGATAGGTAAATCTCACAGAGAAAGGATAAGGCTAGGATCCAACAAGATTCAATGCAACAAGATGCTGAGCATGCCCAATGGAGTCACTGGAAGGGTATTCAAGCCCTCCTAAGATTAGTTCCTACATAAAAAATAAATACCCTTTGATAAAGGTCAGGCTGTGGTACATTACACACTTATTTAATAATAAATAAGGAAAGAAAAATACAGAAATTGGGTCCTGTAGGGAGAACTGTGTCTAAATAAAAGGCATATCAAAAACTTCTACCTTACAGAAACTGATGTTTAGCACTGGAAAGCTTTGATTTTGTTGGCATCAATAAACCCCTTACTGATACATTAATGTGGTTTTGTGATCTAACATCCAATATATGCATTTATTTTGTGTACGTGTGAAGCACTTTACATCTAACTGTTATGACTTCACCTCAGAGTGGCTGTCTTTGGAATTGTGCCACCTATTACCAATACAAATGACACTACACTGCTTCCATCTACCATCCACATGCTTTATCCTTTATTACCAAGACTATTCTCTTAGCATTTAGATTAGTGTCTGCTATTGCCAAAAATAAATACATAAATGAACTGTCTGATATTTGAAAATTTCTTCCTATCTTCCATTAAACGGACATTCTGCTGTGCTGTCTTGCCATGATTTACCTTTACATCAGTCAAATACTACTACATACAAGTATGTTGATCAATCAATTATCATAAGTTACTTGAGAGTTTGAGATTTTCAGATGTACAATAAACTCCTCAGATTTTTCAGGTTGTTATGATAAAATACGTGTCACTTCGATGCTCAGTAATAATTAGTCAAAGCTACATAGCCACAATGTCTAGCTCAGCAGCTTTCTTAGTACAGCATAGAGCTGGCATGCAGAGGAAAATCATTCTGGAATAGAAAATAAAGAAAGATCGGAAATGGAAAAATACCCCAAATTAAGTGCTCATCCAAGTAATGTTCATTTCAAGCTTTCTTCAGACAGTGGAGCACTGTACCAATGTTATTCCTGGTCAACAACTTTGTTTTGAAGAAGAAGAATGACCTGATGGTCTCAAAAGAGTCATAGGACAGAGATGAACACAAATAATTAAACATTAGTCAACATTTTCCTGTCCATCCCTTATGAGCTGTATCTATTTCCCATTAGTGCCTACCTTCCTAAAAGTGTGAGTATCTGCAATGCTGAAGGGATTGCATGTTTACTTTAAGAAAGAGATTTTATAGATTGAAAGTTTGGATTTATTCCTCTGGTGATTGCTGTACTGGAGTTACCAAAGAAGTTTGAATTAGCTAGAAGCTCGTTCCTTAGACTCAGAAATTGCTGAGAATGAAAAAGCACGACGAATTAAATAAAAGAAGAAATTACGTCACCTGATCAACTCGACCCGAAGATAACCTTAACATATTTCAAGTACAAAGGACTATCTGCATTGAGAACCCGAGGCATTAAGTAAGTCTGAGAAGCCAGATTAAGACCCAGCTCTGAGATAAATCAGCCAAAAACCTGGAGCAGGTACTGCTGGCATTCAGGTTTCACTAATACTCCTCTTGGAAGTGATAAAAAATATTCAACCAATGGAAATTCTGTGGGTATTTATTTAAAAAGATAAGCCAGATAAGTCTTGCTTATCAATGTCTGTAGTGACCAGTAAAGCTAATACTTATGTATGGAATATCCAGTGGATTTGATGATGCTAGAGTTTTGCTAAACTAGTTCAGTTCACACCAACTCAGATGGATCTCACTGCATGGAAGCATTGCTTGTTATCAGAGTTCTCATCTCAAATAGTATATCAAGTCCAGGTCAGGGCGTCATCTGTAAAGGAAGTTCAAAGCTCTTTTCCACATTGCCTGGACCCTAGTACTGCTCTGTGCAGGCCATTCCCCTAGATGAAAGCAATCTAAGAGCTTCATTCATTTCTGCTGGGCCCTATCAACCATCATAGTGGAAAATCGAGCCAAGGACAGGCCTGAATCAGGGTGGGTGGCAACATCCACTTTCCTTCAGCGTATATGGGCAGCAGAGCCTCCGCATCAGCCCCAAAGAACTGTCGAATCACCCTTACACTGGGGCAATCCTTCCTTGCCTAGTTAAATTGACTTTATAGCCAGATTACACTAGTACTGTGACACAAAGTGGACACAGCACTGTGGAGGATCTAGCCTAAAGTATTTAAAGTAGGAGAAAGAGATGCTGTCATTTAAGAGACACATTAGATTTCTATGGCCAATGCTCCTCTAAAAATAAGTCTTCTCTCACACCCTCATGACAAGTGTTGACGCCACTATTCTTCTCTCTTGAAATATGTGTGAGTAATAGGAGATCTGTATGCGGATCTGTAAATTCCATCATGAGGAGCTGAGAGGAAAATTTTGCCCTAAATTTCTTCCTATACAACAAAGAACTGTCTGAAGTAGACAATGAAAAGAAAATAAATACATAAATAAATAAATAGTATTTGAGTATGATGCAGCTTCAATATGCTGTACAAGCACTAAATGTTAATAGCACCTTGGCCACAGGGCCTTCTGAAGGCATGACCAGTGAAAGAAATAAATATATAGTTCTAAGTGAATAATAAACATTTTTTTATTCTGATAGAGATAGAAAAGGTAGAATTTCTGATCAAAACATTTTATTTTTCCTTTATTTGTCTCCTCAATAAAGACTAAATAACTCCCTCTTGCAAGATTCAGATTTCCATTACTGTATACACAGGAACACAGACGGGTTTTTCAAATCAATATTACAACAACAAAAAATGCCATAATTATAATATAGGATATGGGGAAGAACAAATAGGAGCCTGTTTTATTTATTATCCTTGTGATGAAAAGGGCAAGCATGGACAATGGAAAGAATAACAAAAACCTGAGCTGGAAAAGCCACAGAGAGCAGGTATGGCAAATAAAAAGCTGTATTTCAGCCTCTTACTAAAATAATTTCCTTAAAATTTATCATCATTATTTAACTGTATAAAGAAGTTGTTTTCTTCCTTTTCATTGAAGACAAACATTGATCAAAGAGTTTGGGAGGCCAAGGGAAACCATCTGTAAACAGGCTGAAGCAAATAAACCACTCGCCAGGCTACATTAGGTAAAGGGAAAGAGGTAAATACCATTATGAATCTGTACAGCTCTAATCCAGAAAAGCATTTAAACTCGTACTTAATTTCAAGCATACGAGTACTCCCATGTTTTCACTCAGCACAATGAGACTAACCACATACTTAAATGTTTTGCTGGAGTGGCATTTAAATCATTGATAAATCTTCACTAGAATCTAGCTTTCACACCTGCTTATTGTAAGCAAAGTGGGAGATATGTGTATTATTTTGTATGAATATGATGTGTACTTCTGTTCATTTGATTACTGGCATGCTGTCTGCTACAAGGTGGCAAAGAGTTCTGGGTGGTCTTACCCATGTATAAGAAGACAGAGAATGGCGGTAGGTAGTCCAATCACGGATATTCAACAAAGAATCCAAGTGTCAGATCCTTTGAAGGTATTCCTACCGCACTCTGATCAACAGACTGGTTGCGTTTATCCCCATCACCTTCTGATCAACAGGCAGTAACTCAGGGTGGGGGAGGGAGCAGGGAGGAATTCCAAGAGGAAACAACTAAACAAATTTGCAGGGGGTACGCACCTCAGTCCTGAAGCTGAGAAAGAGGCAGAGTCCCTCCACTCCCACATGTTGGGGTGTCTGGGGTATGTTAGACCTGACTAAGGTAAGACAATACACATACAAGCCTCTTATTTATTTTAATCCTTTCCCTCTCTGTTTGTTACGTTATTATGCATAAATTAATGCTTTTCTTTTTTTTTTTTTAAAGGGAGCTGTCCAGAGTAACTGCATTTTCATACTTTTCACAGGTCCTGGTGGGAAGCATCTGGCAGGACCAAACCCAGCTGGACCTGTAAGGAAACATGGTTGGTAAATAGGGATGCTGTAACCTTGTGACCCAGGCTAAAAGTGGTGTGAATTGCAGGGTTCCACTCTGGGAGAAGAGCAAGCGCTAGGCCTGTTATTTGCTAGCTTGCCCAAAGAAGGATTGAGTGAGGGGTCAAAGAATAGTTTATCCTGGAATCGTAACTGTTATTCACTTAAAAGTCAATGGGACTACTCATGTGAGTGAAGTTATACACAAGAATTAGTGATTGTGGGATCTGTCCCTAAATTATGGGCATTGTTAGCTTGATTTAGAGGTTAGTAGGCATTATTAGATTCTGTAAGGTGTTCACCTACTCTGTAAGCAAAAGAACTGGAAAATAAAAAGATAAAAGATGTGTGTGTGGGGGGGTAGATAAAATAAACTAGTACAAGCAAGAAAATCACTGAATACAAAGAATCTCAGGGGGTAACTGCTCATCCTGCTATAAAGTCTGTTGGTTGACACTATTTCAGCAAGATTTTTGTCCTGAGTTCTTTATACTTTCAGCACTCCTTGGTTCCAAACATAACAGTACTGTAACAAAACCACGTGGAGTCCTGCATACACATACTCCCAAACATAGAGGTTAGTGCCATGAAAGTTCTCTGCCTTTTCTACTTTTAGAAAGTCGGGGACATTTAGATTCTGAAAGGCAGTTCATGGCTTTCACCCTCCATGGCTCTCTTTGAAGTCAGTGGGAGTAATTTCCATTCCCATGAAACTGATGTGAAAACTAGCCCTGTAATTTATTGCAATTACAGGATTGTTAACTGTTTGCCCTTTTTTATAGGGCAAGTAATTCATGGAAACCTATTTGCTTTTATGAATAATAAATATAGCTTAGGTATTTAAATACTTAAATTGTACCCAGCCAAGATGCTCTCTGTCCCATCTGCTGTGTTAGCATTAGATGCCAAAATAGCTTTCAGTGGCATAAGAAAAAAATGAGAACATCTTAAAAGAAACTGCAGATTTTTAAATAAATCTTAGATAACTACACACGTGGATAAAATACAACTGACCATAAGCGGTGGCTATGGGACATTATCTCCTTGTTTTAGTTTGAGTGGAAGAACTAGAAAGAGGAATCCTACACACGTGGGATTAGATTTTCAACTGATGTAAACTGTTGAATGTCAACTCTCAACAGCCAGCTGTGGTTCCTGCCATTGTTTTTTTTTTTTTTGTGGACTTTTCCCTAGGGATTTTCCCAATGCAGAATCTAACTGGGCCTCCTGGTGTCTATTATAAGGGGTAGATTTTGATTTAAAGAAAAACCTGTGTGTTTTCTGCACAATATCTCCTTGCTGCACAATGGCTTGGGACACTGAACAAAAAAATCTCTGATAGCCCAAAGTTAGATGGGGCAAGCTGGGAAAACCAGGAAGGGTGATTCTTGCTGTGACAAAGAGCAGAAAACTAAAACCAGTAGATAGCAATGCTCTGCCTGGGAGAAACCCTTTACCAAGGTGACACTGACATAACTCTATCTAGGATGACATATTGCATGTCATAACATTATTTTATTAATCATTTTATTAATCATTATATTAAAATGTATAATTACTAAAGTTGGGGTGGTATCAAATGATTAATATAATGGACACAACAGATTGACCAATACAACTGGCTGCTAAATGGCCCAAACCCTTTGCACGTAACTGAATCTCGTGTAACGTTCTTCAAGTCTGAAGGTTAAATGAAGATTGAGACTGGGGGGAAAAAGTAGTTAATAAATCCTGAGGTATGAACCACTTGTCTCCTTTCTTATGAATAAGAAATATGTTGGACTACTAGTTGAGACAAAGACTATGGGCCAAATCCTTAGGTGCTGTGAATCACTGTCGCTCCATTAACTTCAGTCATGGTAGAAATCATGGGTAAGGTCCTCAATTGGTACAAGTTAACAGAACTCCACTGAAGCCAATGGAATTATGCCATTGTATGCTAGCTGAAAACTTGGTCTTTAACTGTGGCATGTATAGTGTCAAACATTGTTGAGGCTTAAATCAACAAAAAGTAAGAAAAAAAAGAAGCAGCTCACTGTACTATTTTGAAGATCTTGGAAAGAGTTATTCCATAAAAGAGAAATTCATTAACAACTGTGAAAGCAAATATATATAGAATATGCATAGAACAGAATGAATTTCTGTCTTTTCAAAAATCAGCACATCCAAGAATGAAAAAAGACATGGACAACTTCCAACACATATTCCATCAAAACTAAAAAATACAGCAAAAGGTGAGAGGGCCTCGGTCATGCTGTTGAAAAGAGATGGTAGCTTCTTCACAAAAAGGGAAATGGTAAAATAAAATTTAAGATAAAATCATATTTGCGCATTGCATGTCAGACTCTTTTACTGGTTTCTGGCTTTTCGCCATCTCATTGTCTGTGTGTCTTTTCAGCTGGGAAAACTGCAATCAGGACTGATAGTGACTTTCTGAGATGAAAATAGATAGCATGACACAGAAAGCAATGGAATGGTAGTTTCCCTGTAATCCAGAAAAAAAAGAGATGGACTCTTAGCTAGCTGCTAAAGTAATGAAATCAGAAAGGCCATGGGCAAATCTTATAGGGCTCATTTTGATCAACTTTTAATTGAACAGCTAGTATATAAAAATGGAAGGAAAGAAGGACACTGTAATCCACTGAAAATTCAGATTAAATGAATGATTTATGTCATTCATAAATTAATCTACTAGACTTCTCAATAACAGGAGTCATAAATAAATGCTATTGTTATTTTACACTTCTATAATGCCTTTCATATGAAGATGTCATGATTTATAAATATTAAAGCTCATGGCATTTCTATGAGATAGGCAAGGATTATTACAATGATTTTACAGATGTGTAAACTGAGGCACAGAGAGGCTATGTGACATGTCCGAGGTTACAGATGGGTCAGTGGGCAGACCAGAGAGTAGCCCTGAATTTCTAGTTTTTTTATAGCTCACTGGAACTGTAAATACTTTGGATATATAACATTACCCCTCCATCACTGGTTCTCCCTTTGAAAGGCCATGCAGATATAAAAGATTACAGTTCAGAAATGTTATTGTATATTTCTGCCTTTTGTGCATTATTATTGATAATTCTAACATTTCCACCTAGTAATGGACTAATTATATTGTCGGGGTTCTTTTTGTTCTTAATATATTAAAAAAAAAACACCTTATTGTCCTTAACTCTGCTGGGCATAACATTTGCCTTGTGTCCTTTCGCTTCCCTTATCAATTTTTTAAAATTCCAAACTGCTAATTTCTACTGATTACCATCAACTTCCCCTTTTTTCCATTTGTTACTTGTTATTTATTTTTTTACAGCTGCCTTCACTTCCCCTATAAGCCAGCTTTTTTTAAAAAAAAACATAGCCTTCTTCCTTTATTGTGGCTTTTCAGGTATCTAGTAAGGTATTCTTAAATTAATCCCATTATCATTCACATCTTTATGACTAAATTCTTTCTACAAGCTGATTTTGTTCAGAATTGTTTTCAGCTTTGTGAAATTGGCCCTATTAATGCACCAAGTATATGTATCACTGGGCTTGAGTTTATTCTGCTTGCATGTTACAAATATGATCAAGTCATGATCACTTGTACCTAAGCTACCATTATTTTTTATTTCAGTGATCAGTTCTTTATTTGTTAGGACTAGGTCTAATACAGAACTTCCCAGGTTGGCTTAGGAGTTGAGTTAGGAAATTGTTATCTATTACATTTAGAAATTCCAAGGATGTTTTAGTACTGGTAGCATGACGCCTCCATCAAATATCACTCAGATTGACGGCCCACATGATCATGCAGCTTTTTCTTCCTACTCCATATACACAGGTGAGCAGGAGCCATTTTTGACATACAGTGCCACCCTCCCTTCCCTTTTGCCCATTCAATCCTTTCTAAATAGGTTTGAACCATTCCAGTTGAGCAAATCATTCAATGAGGTTTCAATAATACCAATGATCGATAAATGAACAATTCCAGTTCCTTGTGTTTATTACCCAGGCTCCTATCATTGGTGTATAGGCAATTCAAGAATTTCTTCTCTTCATGTCCTTTGGTTCCTTGATTAATTTTGTTCTCAGCATCTTGATTTTGTGCTGAGTGCTCATATCTTCTGACATTTTTACCCTCTGCTTTACTCTTAGTCCAACCCTCTCCTGATTCCTCTAGCCAGCTGATCACCAAGGAGATTGATCCCCTTTCCATTGATATGGAGGCCATCCAAACTATACATATCCCTTCTCCTCATAGAAGGTGGACCTATGCTTCACAAACCCAGAGCCTTCCACCCTACACTACCTACCTAGACAGAGATTCACTTTCAAATCTTCTGATTTCTGTCTTCCTTTGCTTGATGCATAGGAAGAATCTCAGAGAAAGTGGCTTGGATAGTCTTCATATTCAGCATATGCCCAAGTTCCCTGAAATCATCTGTCTGTGACATAAGCCCTGATGTAAAGTAATTTGTGCCAATGTGAACCATCATCAATGGATCCTTGCCCGGCAACTTCAGAAGCCTCTCCAGTAACAGAGTGACGTCTTACGTCTTGGCTCCAGGAAGGCAGCACACCATCCTGTTGTCTGCCTACCCCTTGCAGAATGTTCTTTCAATACTTCTGTGTATTGAATCTCCAACAAGGATCATTTTTCTATTTTTGATGCTTGGAGAACTCTTTGCAATTAAGCTTGAGCTGAACTGCCATCCACAGCTGTCCTATACCTGTCTCCCTTCTCTTGGACTTGCTGGAGCTTGAGAGGTATTTTCCATAGTTTCTAAATTGAGCACCTGGTATCATCCTGAAAACCTCTAGCCATATGGAATTTGTCCTACTTCTCTTATACCCTCTGGTGGCCAGATTCTGCATATCTTCATCTGTCTTCGATCATGCAGAATGCTGCCATGATCTTTTGCCTCTGGTTGTTATGGACTCCTCTCTGACTTCCACTCTCTAGGATTTCTTTGTGGCCAGCCAGCTACGTTTTTCCTTGAAGGTGGGGTATTGTTGTTCCCCAAAACTGGTTGTTTAGGAACCCCTCAATTTCTTTGACTCTTAGTAGCATCTCAACTTGCCCTTCCAGTCTAAGAATCTTTTTCTTCCAGCACAGCCCACCAACTTGCATTTCATGCACAAGAAATCCCTTTTTTGCTTCATGCAGAAGAGAACACACTGCGCTGCACCACTTATGGGGGTGGTTTTCCTACTTCGATTTCAGGATCGACTGAACGGGTCTACACAGACCGCTCAATCGATGCAGAGACATCGATCTGACGGCAGCGAATTTACCGCCGTCAGCATAGACCCAGCCTTAGAGGGTCACTAATACTGTTCCATCACTGGTCATCCTGATATCACAAATAATACTGAGACTCTCACATTCCCTCTCCAAAACTCTCTTGTTGGGTCCCTCTGTCGGTGACTATCGAATTTGCCTAGGAAGTGATTCTCTGCTTTGCTCAGCTAAGCTCAGCCCCTCACCAACAGGGAGTGATTAAGCACTCAGAGGCTTCAAACAGCAGGCTGATAAAAATTAAAGGCTAGAGCTCTAATGCCTTTAGCAAGGTTCTGATCAAAGCTCTTAGGGCTTACTCAGGCACCCCAGTCTAGCTATGCAAACTTTTTGTTAGTTGCTGTCCATGGATAAACATTCAAACACACAACCCACAGATGGACCAAACACACCACTCATCAATTCTAGCTACCTCCAACAACAGAGCGCAGCTGGAGCTACTCCCTCTGAAACTTTCAGGGTAGTTGCCTCTGTTCATGGCTAGACTTCAATTCTTCACACCAAATAATCATCACCCTCTTTTGGTATCATTTTGATCTCTTCTTACTTCTTCCCCATTAGTCTCACTATGTGAACATTTTTAGATATTAATTCTCTTTTCAAACTTCACTTTTCATTACAGAATATCTTCATTTTCTGTCTTATATTGTATGAATGCTAATGTTCTTTCGCATATAAAACATCTACATACTGGTTTTCTGCCATATACAGAAACTGGTTTTAGAATCCTTACATAAGATTGCAGTTTGTAGCAAAATGCTTAGATCTGTTAAAAATCAATATTCTTCTTGTTCACAATCTCTGAACAGTATACAGTGCCTACTTTGAATCGTAACAGCAGACATTATACACTGCATTTCTGGTTTGTCTGTGAACAAAAGGGATTCTTGTTCTTCAATACATCTGAGGAAACATTAAACAATTATCAATACACTTAATTGGAAGGAACAGTCTGGAAAACAGTAATCTCAAAAAAGACTATGAACAAGAGTATAGAGAGAATACACATTCTCTAACTTGATCTGACAGCCAAAATGGAAAACAAAATATGGATATCTCCTCTTGAAAAAAGGCAGAAAATAGACTAACTAAGGTAACAGTTTCATTTTTAGCCATGGCAGGGAACTTGGGGAGGATTTCACCTTCCTGAAGGTCATTGATCATCTGTTAGGAACATGTGGGCATTTCCTACATATTACATTTCTTGTAATTGCACTAAATACAGGCATTGGGGGATCTTTATCCTTCTCGGCTTCTATAGTTAGTGCTTCTAAACATGATCTATTTTAAAGGCACTCTGTGTCTTGTGGATTTCTTTTTCTAAACTTCTAAAGTCTTAGAACCACTTCAGGATCAGTGAAACATAATTTTACTTAGAGTTTTATAACCGCTGTACCGTAACACTATAGCTAGGGTTGAGATGGAACTTTCACTCTAAATCCCTGTTCTCAATACTTATAACTTTCTCAAGCAGCCGCCCTTGGGCTGCAATTTCTCATGCTTAGTCTAAGCCCATAGGTGACACTTTCTGGAACTTGGAAGAAAATCCACTGAACTTCTTTTTAAAGTTATCTGAGCAAGAAAAACAGTATTTTTTCACACTAAGGAATTAATTGAGACACTTTTTTTTGAGCGCCAGTATCTGATATCTCACAAAAGAGCTTCATACTGAAAGCAGATACTGTACTGTATGTAATCCTAAACAAGCAATGGGTGTTTTTTGCTTGTCTGAAGAAATGTAGTTGCAAAATATGGTTGTGAAGTGAAGTTGGGAAACTTTGGTGGTAACATGCAGAGTCCACGACATTACTTAAGTTAATATTTTCAACTTATTTTTAGTGGGAACAAAGTGCTCTGATTAACTGTCATTAGGGCTAAGCATGGGCAATCGCAGTATAACTTTCCACACAATGACTCTCACTAATAATTCTCAATTCTGACACAGTGGAAAAATCACTTCTAGCAGGAGAGAGGATATGTCTGTCTCCATATCCATTCAGTGCCAGACCTCATGCTGCAGTAAGTACATGAGGGTGCTGATTAGGGCCCAATCAAGCTTCCATACATTGAAGGAGGATATTTTTGCCATCAAATAAAGTGGAAGCAGGATTAGGCTCATGGTGCCAAATAGCCATGTGCATGAATCTGCTGTGAATCTGTTAAAAGCTCAAATTTCCCAGCCTGGCTAATGGAGCTGCTCAGGTTTATTGGCCTGTACAACTTCAATATCTTCGAGTCTGGTGATTCTGTGGCATTCACTTAGGATCTCCTTGCTGCCGTGACAAGTACAGGTCCGTGTCCCCCAGTTACAGACCCAGCACTCACAGGTGGGCACAGAGTAGATTTAACTAAAGCGTTTTAACATCTACGTGTTCAGACCCAGATATAGTAAACTGATGTAGTCTAGTCAGAGGGTCATGAATGCTTGTACAGAATCACCATCCGCTAGAACGTGGCCCTGTCAGATGGAGGTTCCAGTAGGGAAGAGTCCAAAACCATTAGGACCCATATGATGATCCAGGATCAGATTCCCTTGGTAAAGTGTGGTATGATGATGGTTGCTAGATTCTCAGTATTTCCTCCTCCTCACACACATCACCGCTCCCCTGCTTGGGGTCAGCCCCTGGATGAAGAATAGCTGGGTGAAACTGATCTTTGGCCACATATCAGGGTAAGTGTGAGGCAGTGCTACTTGCCTCTGAAGTGAAAGCTCTGTAGAGCTGGTTTTCTTTTGTCTGGATTAGTGTCATTTGAGACCAGGCCATCTCACAATTCCCCTGAACGGGTATACAGAGATATTGAAAGGATGGAGAGAGAGTCAGGGCTTGTCGGACTCCACAAGTGAGTGTTCTGGAGGTGTAGGAGTCACCATTCTTTGGCAGCATCCTAAAAGAAAGGATTTGTTTATTAAAATACATTCTGTATGGGGATCCTACTGAAGACCACTACTACAGTACAGCTGGAGTAGCATGTGATAGCCTGATTGCTCAGTGGATTTCACTGGAGATAGTATTTTACAGTGGTGCTTCAAATACTACACTGACTTCGAATCATAGAATATTAGAGTTGGAAGGGACTTCACTCAGGAGGTCATCTAGTCCAACCCCCTCTTCTTTTTAAATTCTAGGTGCAGAAAGTAATCTTCAAGTGTAAAGCCCTGTATGATTTCGATCAAACACCATTTGAAAGTTCGGGGCAGCTGGGACTGAAACTGGAATGCGATCAGCTCATTTCACTTAAGCCCACAGACAGCCATCAAATGGTGGTAACTTTCGGTCACTAATGGGTGTTATTGAAAGCAACAAACTCCATATTCCATTGTAAATTCTTGAGCTATCCAATCTCTCTGTAACTTACTAATTTAATTATCCACCGACGTATCCAGGCACAGATATTTGTTTGTGCAATCATTCCTACAGCTGTTAGTGACCCTAACTGATGAGGTGTACAGGTGGCTTACACTTGGCAATCTTTCAGACTGGTAGCTCTTCCTGATCATCATGCATCAAGCCTATATTGCAGGGATGGCTAAACTGTGGCTCATGAGCTGCATGCAGCTATTTTACAGCTAAAATGCAGATCGCAGAGCCCCCCATTTGTCCCCATTTCCCATATACCAGACTGGGTGGGGAGCTCAGAGCTTCTGCCCTGCAACAGAGTGGCAAAGAATTCTGCCCGGAGGGGAGGGAGGGTCTCAGGAGTTCAGTAAGTTTGTCACCCCCGCTGTATATCATTGCTCAACCTTTTGCTGCTACAATAACCTTCCTTAAATTTTGAACTTGTCATCTGCACAACAGTTTATAGTGCTAATGAATGTAGAACTCAAATAAAGGGATTGCAGACATATAAGTATATCCTGGGATGGATAAGTTATGAGAGTGGCAATAAGTTGCAACTGTAGGAATAGCAGCTGAGTGTTTATAAGGCAATGGCTCGGGTGCTCTGGGTAAACTTGGGCCTTTAATGACTTGACCACTGGCGATGACTTGATTTCTAGGCATGTGGTTAGTCTGCAGTAAGAAAGTTTGATATTAATGATTTTATGTAAGTGTTTAATTTCTGTGTTTGACATCTGGCCTGGTGGCTTGTATTCATAATGCTTTGTATTTTTAGGAAGGAATATCTTCTCACTCAAGCAGTGGAAAAAGAAATAAGTCCATCGTTAACCTGCAATCAGACTGTTCTAGGCTGTGATCTTGTCAGTACTTTAAAGGAAGACCTCTGAGGGGTAGAGAATTCTATCCCTTCTATTTTTGCTATCTTGTTTTCCTGTAAGTCCTCCAGTTCCCTCCAACATCCTCATTACTCCCCCTCATCTCTTTTTCCCCCCTTCCAAATTTGTGCCTTTGGCCGCACCACTCTGTAGACACGAAATGTCTTTCTACATAATGAATGACAAGTTTACTTCCTCCTTTCTTCCAGAAAGCTTCCAAAATATTTATTCCATAAAACATTCCATTTATGCTAACCACACACTGACCGTGCATCACTCAGCCTTTGCTCAATATTGTACAGCACCACTCAGCATTTATTCCATCTGCTACCTGCCCATGCCTTTATCAAGTAAATCTAACTTGTTTAATTTTATCCCTATGCTCCTGGTTAAATCTCCTTGCTTACATCCTAAATCGTATGCTTTAAAACAGAGTGATGTTCCATGTTTGTCTTAACTTAACTACATGCAGATCTGAGAAACACAACCAGAAAGATATCTCAAATTGCCCATCAACTGGAAAATAATAATGCTATTAAATTTCAATAGAAAAAATAGCATCAATGGGCTATGCAGAAATAAAAAGCTTAAACAAATCCAAATGTAGAGCTGGGAACACATGGGAAAGTGTCCCTTTTTAAAGAAACATGAGCAACATCTGCAGCTCTGGGTAGAGTGTGTCATTTTAGACACAAATGACAGAGTTCTTCAACTCAGCCTGCATTTCGACTCTCACATGGGGTTGCAGATGAGTAAGTGAGACTCTCTAGAGCATCCTACCATTGAAGAATGACAATAGCAGCGAAGTAATTTTCTCTGTCTTCAGAAATTATGTATCCCCTTTAGATTTCCACAGCTGGATACTAGGAAGTTGGCAAAGCATCTGCATTAAACAACACATTGAAAATAGTCATATGAAATGAAGAGACTAAGAGGAATAAATGGAAGGAGGCAAGTGCTGATCTCTTTCAAAATCTAAGTGTTAAAGTCACAATATTACAGCAAGTAAGCGGTAGCACTCAGAAAGTCCAGCTCTGGTTGGGGCATTCCTGTGTTCCTGCAACCCTGTTGGACTTTTCCACCTCCAACAGGCCTGCCAGCCCTGGGCAGAACTTCCTACAATTGTTCCCCCCAGCTATTTCAGCTGCTGTAGAAGTAGCTGCTGCTACAGGCTGCTCCTTCTCCTTCCGCACTGTTTCTGGGCCTTGGTGCCCCTACTGGCTGGCTGAGAAATGGGAAAGAAAAGACAGTGCCAAGAGGAAGAGGTTATGGACAGTGGTGTGGTAGTAAAAGAAAGAAGCAGGTAAACTAACCTAAACTTCTGTATGCCTCAAATGAAAAGTGAGTAAACTCTGATTATCCTGGTGTACCTGTTATTACACTCCGGATTATGATGGTGTCGTTGCATGTTGCAGTCAGTGTCCCTGACTGTGAGCAAAGCTGGTCAGGAATTTTTGACAAAATGGTATTAGTTCATTGAAACCAAAACTTTTTGTGGACATGTGTCAGTAGACAGACACCACCCCCCCACCACTGTCACCTGTTCATAGCTCAGCGCTTAGGGCACTCCCCTAGAAGGTAGAAGTCGCAGATTCAGCTCCCTGCTCTGCCCGATCCACAGCAGACACCCCTGACTATTCTGGGGTGAGGCCTTCCATCTTGCTTGTGTTTTTTCACAACAGATCCAGTTTCACACCACATCAAAATAAAAAAAAAAACAATTCCAAAACCTTCAAAGCAGAAATGTTATTTTCGGAAAGCTCTACCTTTGGTAGATTAGAGCAGAAGACTTGGAAGTGCAACTTCTGCAGGGATAGAAACTTGCCATCCTCTCTCACCCCAACTTTATTTCCACCTGATGATCTTCTCCACCCTAACCTGGCTTTGTATATGAGTAGAGATCGGTCCTTGCCATGTTGTCAAGAATCTAGTTAATGTATGGTGCTTGCAGTAACTGTACGGCTGGTAAATGTCATCATTTGACTGAATGGTGAAGAGACTTTCAACCTTCCTACATGCAAAAAGAAGCATAATAAAAAAAAAATAAAGTGCACCTGTCACTAAAGACAGGTAAATGATAGACTTGACAGTACTGATTTCTGCCTGCCAGGGCAGGCAGGGAGCTGGGAATTTTTCACTGTGTCATTGCACAAGCGTCTCTATCTCACACACGCACATGTTGACAGCTTAAGAGCAACCCCTGTGTTCATGATGAGTTTTCCTTCTTCTCTAGCCTATGAAAGTGTAATTAGGGAAGATTCGGTCTTAAGAGTTTCTGTTCACATTCTTCCTCTCTGCTGTGAGATCTGGCATGACAGTTAATAAAAGACTAACAAGATTAGAGGGGCCTAGTTCTAAGTGAAATGACATCTGGGCTTTAGAAGACCCTCATCCATAGGAAGCCTAACATATTCAGCCTCCCTGAAGCACTTTCTGCTGCAGAAATCTTAAGGGTTAGGTGACTACCAGCTAGCCTATTGTATGGAATTTCAGTGTAATGAGATTACAAATTCAACCCCTCATTAAGGCAGAACTGTCATTAATTCACTGATACATAAAATCAATTATTTAAAATGGTGCTATGAGCTCCTGATTGCATTATTAAGGTCTAAAAATGAGCCAGACTGCTATATTGTAGGAGAGTACCAGCTACTGAGCATGTAAAAGGATTGCAGAAAAAATGGTTACTAACCATTCTGTAACTGTTGTTCTTCAAGATGTGTTGCTCATGTCCATTCCCACGTAAGCGGGGGTGCATAATGTGCACTTTCGTTGGAAGCTTTTCCCTAGTGGTACATGCCGGGTCGGCTCTACTACTTTCCGGAGTGGCGCCCTCATGGCACTGTATATAGGCACCTGCCACCCCGCTGTCCCCTCAATTCCTTCCTGCCGGCTACTCAGACAAAGGGGCAAGTGGGCAGGTATGGCATGGACATGAGCAATACATCTTGAAAAACAACAGTTATGGAAAGGCTCGTAACTGCTTTTTTTTTCCTCTTTGAATGCTTGCTCATGTCCATTCCCATGTAGATGATTCCTAAGTTAAGCTTTAAGAAGTAGAGGCAGAATTCCGTGATGATACGGATATGAACTGTAAGACCGCCTGATCAAAAGCAGCATCGCCTCTTACCTGTCGTGTGTTGGCATAGTGAGCAGTAAACATAGGAATGGATGACCAAGTCACCATCCTCCAGATGTCCAAGATTGGAACCTGTGCCACAAATGCCACTGAGAAGCCTATGTCCTTGTGGAATGTGCTGTCAGGTGGGGATGTGGAACTTTCATTAAGTCATAGCACATGCAGATGCATGATGTGATTGAAGTGGAAATCGGACTTCCCCTCATCCTTTCCGCAATCATCACAAACAGTTGAGTGGTCGTACGAAACTGCTTGGTCCTCTCTAAGTAGAATGTTAAGGCCTGCCTGACATCCAATGAACGACGCCTCTGCTCCTCTCTGTTAGCATGAGGCTTGGGGTAGAAGACCAAGAGAAAGATGTCCAGGTTGCTGTGAAAATGTAAAACCACCTTTGGCTGGAAGCCTGGGTGTGGGCGGAGTCTCACCTTGTCTTTAAAGAAAACAATAAAAGAAAAAAGATGGTTAAGAGGGGAGAGCTCTAATCTCTGAGACCCTTCTCGCCAAGGTGAGGGCAACCAGAAGACCACCTTCCACAAAAGGTGAAGCAAGGAGCAAGTTGCCATAAGCTCAAAAGGGGGACCCGTAAGCCCTGAGAGGACCAGGTCGAGGTCCCAGGGTGGCAGACGCTGGAGGTACAATCGCTCCAAACATTTAAAAAACTAAGAACAAACTGGATTTGTGATGACTGATCACCCAGTGACTGGTGGGTGGAAGGCTGAAATTGCCTCCAGGTAAATTTGTATGGATGACTCCACCAAGCTTTCATCCTTTAGATAGAGCAGATAGTCCAGAATAGAGGAAGAAGTGCCTCACTCGGTTGTGCCCCTTTCTGTGATGCCCAGAGTGAAAACCATTTCCATTTAGCCAGGTACGCTGATCTGGTTGATGGTTTTCTGCTCTTTATGGTGACCTTCTAGACCAGGGCTGAGCACCTCCTTTCTGCCTTGCTCAGCATTGGAGATTCCAACTTGTCAGGTGCCGAGACCTGAGATTTTGGTGAAAGAGGTGGCCATGTTCCTGGGAAATTAGGTCTAGGAGTGATGGTAGGCTGATAGGTGTGTATTCTGACAGATGCAGGAGGGTCAAGAACAAAACTGAAGTGGCCATGCTGGGGCTATAAGGAACATCCTTGCTTTGTCCCTCCTGACTTTGAGTAACACCCTGTGGATCAGAGCTGTGGGGGAAAATGCATACACGAGGCTTCCTCCCCACAGGAGGAGAAAGGTGCCGGTGAGGAATGCCAGGCTGCATCCCAGGTACAAGAACAGTTGGGGATACTGCCTGTTGGACCTGGTGGCAAATAAGTCTACTTGGGGAAACCTCCACTTCTGGAAAATAATACCTAGAACATCTGGGTGGACAGACCATTCATGATGGTTGATGAATGACCTGCTCAGGTGGTCCGCTAGCTTGTTCTGTGGGCCTAGTAGGTAAAAGACCTCCAGGTGAATGGATTGAGCTATGTACAAATGCATCACCTCCTGACAGAAAGAAGAAGAGTGAGCTCTCCCTTGTCTGTTTATGGAAAATTTAGCCATACTGTTGTCTGTGAGTACGGATATGCATTTACCCGATAGGTGGGGCTGAAAGGTTTGTCATGCTAAGCGGACTTCTCTTAGTTCTCTGACATTGATATGGAGAATCAGCTCATCTGGTGTCTGTGATATAACTGAAATTGGACAGCAGGCCTGACAAAATGCAAGGCCTAGCAAAATAAAAAATTGACCAAAGTGCACCAGGAACTTGCAACAGTAACCACATTGCACTGGGAACTTACAACAGGGCAACGTTGCATAAGGAAACTTAAAATGGAGCAAAGTTGCATAAGGGACTTACAACAGGTAATGATGGAGCTAAAACTGAAGGACAGAAATACGCTCAACCGCAGGCCATCTGCCACAGGTAGAGCTAAACGAAAACCACAGAAATATGCTCAACTGCAAGATGTGCTCACCTGCAGTCCATCTGCCGGAGGTGAGCACCCACAGAACACTGGATGCTCTTAGGCGACTTTTGCAAGACAGCTAACCATGTGAAGTTGTTCAACCACAATGTGCTCAGAGAAGTAAATAAATACTCAGAGCAGACAGGGGTTCAGTGGACTGCAGCCTGGCTCAAGAGGGGTATGTCTACTCTTGAGTCGATCGAGAAGACACCAACCCTAAGAAGCTTGCGAGCTCCAGATTCCAGCAACCACCTGTCGAGGACGAGGGTTTTGAAGCAAGGATCCAGACCAGAGGCTGAGGCAGAGTCTGGCCGTGAGTATAGAATCCGGATAGTTCAGGAGTCTGTGGACTAAGGGAATTGGGGGGGATTTAACTGAGATCTGTGAAGCATATCTCCTGTAGGCAATTGCTAGAGTGCTTATAAGGAATAAAGGTTAATAGGAAATTAAAGGAAATAGTTAGGTTTGTTTAGGTTTAAGGGTCAAGCATAAGTTGTGTATAAGTTAAAGGACTTGTCCCAGTGCCCATCTGTTGAGGATAAGGATAATCAATAGAGAAGCCCCCATAAATAGTACTGATCAGTGTAAGTGTTAATTGTCAAATTGTTTGATTGTAAGAAGTATTGGAATTGTCTTGTTTGTTTGTATTATCATCAATAAAGCTATTCATTGATTCAACCAGGGGTGTTCTTTCCCATCGGTCTCAGAATCCTTGTAAAAGAACCCGGGTGTCTTGCAACCCTTCTAATTCGGCGTTTTCCCTACTAAATTTTAATAGCAGCAAGGTGTCCACAGACATTGTGTCCTGAAAGTCCCCAGATGGGCTCCCCACCCCAGAGCCAAGGCACACTGTCTTGGTCGAGCCTCCACTGTAGGGTATGGGTCATTGCTGATGGGATTATGACTACCCTGTCCAAAGGATGACGACTTGGTGTGTATACCGATGCCAACCAAGCCTAAAGGGGTCTGAGCTTGAGACAGGCATGTTGCACCACTTATGTACAGAACGCCATGTGGGTCAGCAACTTCAAGCAATTCCATCCTGTGGTGACCGAAAAGGCTCTTAGACCTATAAGAGCTTCAATGGTTCTGAAAGGACTTTCCAGAAGATAGGCCCTCACACAGGCTGAGTCAAGGACAGCCTCTATAAATTCTATTTTCTGCACTGGGGAGAAAGTTGACTTCTGATGGTTTATGAGAAGCCCCAGGTTCAAGAAAGTGGACTATGTGAGCCTTAAGTGCATCTCCCTGGAGTTAGCCAATCGTCCAAGTATGGATAGACTTGGATACCACCACTGCCATGTACTTTGTAAATACCCTTGGTGCCACCAACAGGCCAAAGGGTGGCACCATGAATTGGTAGTGCCCGTGACCTACTGTGAAATGGAGGTACTTCCTGTGGCTCTGACCACTATTTGGAAGCATGCGTCTTTTAGGTTGATATTGACGAACCAGTCCCCTGGATCCAAGAAAGCGATGATTGAGGATAGGGAGATCATGCGAAACTTCAGCTTCTTCACAAACTTGTTGAAGTTTCACAGATCCAATATGGGTCTGAGATCCCTGTTGGATTTTGAAATTAGGAATTAATGGGAGTAATACCCCATGCCTCTTTGCTTTGTTGGAATTTCCTCCACTGTTGCTACCTTAAAAGGAACTCCATCACCTGAGCTATAAGATTTTTGTGAGAAGAGTCCCTGAAGAAGGAAGGGGAAGGCGCGTAGGAAGGAGGAGGAGAGGTAAACTGGAGGATATACACCATTTTCAATGTACTGAGTACCCAATGGTCTGATGTGATGTTGACCCATGCTTGGTAAAAGTGGGATAAATGATCCCCAACGTGTAGGGAAGGATCCAAGGTTTGGACTGGTGTGTCGTCCTTGACCACACCTTCAAAAGTTCTGTCTAGGTCCCGACATTTGTCTAGCAGATGTAGACGTGGGGCCTGATAAGAAGTGGTGCAGCTGCCTTCTCCTGACTCTCCTATTATGTTATCTCCCAGAATCATGCCTCTGCTGATGAGGGTAAAAGTGGCCCAGAGGCTGGGGTTTAAAGTGTTTCTGGGTTGGAGCTGAGCTGTGTAGACCCAGGGACTTTAAGGTGTCCTGCGAGTCTTTTAGGCTTTGTATCTGCACATCTGTTTTCTCACAGAATAAGGACTCTTCTCAAACGGTAGGTCCTATATTGTCATCTGCACCTCATAAGGCAGGCCAAATGACTGGAGCCAGGAACTGCATCACAGCACCACTGCTGTAGCAGTGCTGCTGCATCCACAGTGTCCAACGAGGCCTGGAGGGATACTTTGGTAATAGCTTTCCCCTCCTCTACCAAGGCTGCAAACTCTACCCTGGACTCTGCTGGGAGGAGCTCCTTGAATTTTGATGTAGCTGTCCAAGAGTTGAAATCGTAGTGGCTTAGGAAGGCCTGATTGGCCGCTCTCAATTGTAGGCCGCTGGTGGAAAGTCCTTACTCCCCAGAAGGGAGGGACCTTATTGTCCCTCTCTATCCCACTCCTTAGCTGCAACTACCCACAATGATCCTGGGGCTGAGTGGATGTACAGGTACCCATACCCCTTATGTGGCACAAAATACTTTCTCTCCACCCGCTTCGCCATTGGCTGGAGAGATGCTGGAATCTGCCATAGTGTTTTTGAGATGGCCTCATTTAGGGATAATGCCATCCTGGATGAGCCCAGAGCTGACAAAATGTCCATCAATTCAGGGGTAGAGTCCTCAATCTCCTCTTCATCTTGAGGCTGAGATTCTGAGTCACCCTCATCAAGAGCACCTGGTGAGTCTTGAAGTCATCCTGTGTGGGAGCTAAGGCTGTCCTCAACACAGGGGAGGAGGATGAGGTGGCCAGGACTGTGTCAGGGCCCTGGGGTTCCTCTGGTGCCGGTAGGTTTCGACCAGTGCTGTTGTGGCATTGAGGCTTGCGAGCCTGGGCGAGATGAGGCTCGGTGCCTAGACATCATTGTTGCCTTGCCCAGGGCAGGGGTCATTCTCCACTGGTGACTTGAGGTTGGACTGCACCTTGCAGGCCCTGAGCTGGAGAAGATGGAGGCACTGGGAGGGTCAAGAGACTTCTTGCTTCCTCAAACACCTGTGGCATGGATGGCTTTACCAGTCTCACATGTTCTTCCTGGCCCACCCTAAGCGGAGAGTCCATGCATGCCAGACTAGATGGTTCCCTTTGCAGAGCCGGAGTCAAAGACACAAGCTGGCCACTTGCTGCCTGGGAAGGGACTGCAAACAGCCTCACCTTCTCCATACTCTTCTTTATCAGACATCATCCCCAGTCCAACTTCTTCAACCTCTTCCTTGGCACCGGAGATGTAGAATGGTACCTCTCTCATAGTGCTGATGATCTGGACATCAGGGAAGAATCATGTTGCCAAGGAGGTCAAGGAACCAGGGACACTTCACCTTTCTGTGGTTCACTAATCGTGGCTGGTGCACTCCTGGCTGAGGAGGTTCTTGGCACTGGGTGCAGTTGGTGCTCCAATGCTGGGTGGAGTGTGGCCTCCATCAAAAGAAATGTCAGCCTGCTGTCTCTGACTTTTTTGTTCCTAGGCCTGAAGTTTTTGCAAATATGGCACTTCAGTGGTATGTGCCCCTATCCCAGGCACTTCAGAAAGCTAACCTTCAGGTTCCTCACTGATATTTTCTTTGGGCAGGTCATGCACTCTGTGAAGCTCTGGGAACACAGCATGCCCCAGTGCCCCAGGTGGTTTGCCCCACCAGGCACACACCTATACAGGAATGGATGTGAGCAAACACTCAGAAAAGAACTGGAGCTGGCTGGGATCTTTTCTCAGCAGAAGATGTTGATTTGCTGAAATGAAACTTGAAGAAAATGAACATTTCAATAAAGATTTCATTGGGAAGGTTTCTCAAGTCCAGGAAGGAATAGCTAGTCAAAATGACAGGGAAACTGAGGCCCTGCTCACACTTACCTTGGAGATTCAGCGGCAGTCGCCTGGCGTTACAGAAGCTATGCAAAAAACTTGCGTAAGTCCTGTCGACTTCTCTGCTTCTGTTCTACGAGCCATCTCCATTGTACCGCATCAACGGGAACCATGTTCCCGTCAATGCAGCACTACGTCACTTGAAAAGGTGATCTTAATATGTCGATTTCTGGATCAACTTAGTGGGTCTTCACTGACCACTCAGTCAATCCAGAGAAGTTGATCTGATGGTGGTGAATTTGCCGCCATCAGTGAAGACATAGCCTGACTCTGTAGCCTTTTGGCTAAGGTATTCTTTGGGGATGTGGAAGACCAACGTTCAACTACCTGTTTCGAATAAGAAACTTTTTAAAAAAGGCTCATTTTCATTCTGAGGCAGAATGAAACAAATGCAGAAATTTTGACATTTTTTCACAAAATGGAGTTCTTACTTTCCGGCCAGCCACTTCAGTGGTCTCAGTTTTGTGTACTGTCTGAATAGCATGAAACGGATATTATACAGCTGAAAAATGCTTCTCTTTAACCAAGGTGTTACACATTACAAAGTTCAAACAATAGTTTACTCAAGATTAAAAAGGAAGTGATAAAATTTCAACACTTTTCTTATACAGTAAATGACTGACATGTTTAAAAACTAATTATCTTGAAAAAATAGAAAATATTGGGAGCTTACTAAGAAAAACATCTTCTGTGAGAAGTGTAACAGAAAATAAAACAATCTGGTGAAAATTGCTCTTGAGGACATAGTATTTTATGAATAAAAGTGACTATTCTAGGTAAGTACCATGGGAAAAAGCTGACTAAATTATATTTTTATTAGAAGAAAAAACTCCAGAAATAAACATTCACTTTATAAAAAACCCATAAAATCATAAATAGCACGTAACAAGCCAGTTTAGTCACATAAGTGTGTATGGTGAGAGGAAGGAATTGCGAGATTGTAAGAAAGAGTGAAGCTATGTCTACACTGACAGAGACAAAGTCGCTGACATCAGATCGTCTTATTTGGATCAACTGAGCAGTCAGTGAAGACTCGCTCAGTCGATCCAGAAGTCGACACTGCTAATCCACCACTGCAAGTAGAGTAGGCTGCGTAGGAACAGTGCAGTGCAGTGAAGACGGCGTGCAGAAGAGAAGCACAGAAGTTGACGGGAGTTATGGAAGTTCTTTGCGTACTTTACCTTCACCAAGGTAAGTGTAGACCAAGCCTGAGACTCGTGCTAATTGACGGAGGAAACTGTACAGGAATCTCACACCTTTTTCATTCCTGTTTCCTTTGCTGAACACCAGTTCCCTCTTGGCCATGCTCTGAATTGCCAGCTCTACGTGTGTCCCAATTTACTTGTATTACTTGTGCTTAAAGCCCTCTGTGCAATGTACAATTTTCCTATACCACACTCAATGTTTCTGGAAGACATTTGCATCTTATCAGACTGCAAATAAAGGAAAAGGAAGAAGAGGAGAAAATAAAACAGTAGCATAAGCAAATGCAGATAGTTTCACATATGTTCAAGTGCCCATATTTAGTGGTTTGTTTATTTTTAGGATGGTATTTTGAATGCAAAGCCAGAAATTCATAGGGATATATTTACCCAGCTAGTACAGAAAGGTGTAAATTCCGTATCTTTGAGCCTGGATCACAGAGTTTCACAGGAGCCTTGCCAAAGAAGGATCCCTGTGGATACATCCAACAGCCATCTTGGCCATACTCTCCAACCCCCAACTCTCTCACCCCTTTGACCAGGGCTCCCCATTTTTCTGCACTACTGGCTCACCACAGAGAGAAGTCTGCAGCTACTTTCTGCAGCCACAACCTCCCATTGGCAGTTTTCCAGCCCCTGCGATTTCTGCCAGGATCTATGCTGGCAAAAGTCAATGGACTCTCAACATGAATATGGTCTCTAGCACTCAAACATTTATTATTTTATCACTTCTATTGATAAGGTATCTTCCCTTGGTGTATTCAAGAAGCTTAAGAGGTCATAAAATGGCGATTGCTTCCCTTACGTCTTCTACTCCCTCCCAGCTGCCTGGTTCTCAATGAGGCTGGCCACAAAGGTGGAAGGGGAAATGGCTGTAGATCCCCAGGCACCTTAAAAATAGCAATTGGCTACCAGTACGATGTGAATAGCAAGAGCTGAATATAAAGTCTCATAGCTTTTTTCACAGATTTCAAAGCCACCATCTGACCTCTTGTATACCGCAGGCCATAGAATTTCCCCTAAATAATTCCTAGAGCACATATTTTAGAAAAAAAAACAAACTCCAAAATGGTCAGTGTAGAAGAATCCACCACGACTCTTGAGAACTGCCCCCCCAATGGTTAATTACTCTCACTGTTAAGAAATGATGCCTTATTTTAACAGTGAGAGTTAAAAGAACCAGCATAGAGGAGGGTTCTGGATTCATATGGCACTAGTGGAATGGTTTTTCCCTGAAAGGCCCTTCTCCTATGCTCCTAGCTTCCTCTGCTTCAGAACAATCAAAGTCTTCTGTACTCCTGAGATGGAGATAATAGATTTATTTAGCCTGACTGGAGTGGTGAATCAGGAGAAATAAGTGGGGACTCTTAGGGCTTTTCATAGTTATCTGTAGTGCAGATAAATACAACAAATTAGCCTCACTGAGGTTTAACACATGTCTACATATTGTTTCTGTTGATATTTATGAAGGCTTGAGAGCATCTCCTGCCAACGCAATGAGGGAAGGTCTGAGATAGAAATCTGAACTAAGATGAACGAGCTGAAGAGATGAAACACAGAGCATAAAGCTTTAGTTTTAAAAATAATTTCTCAATTTGAAGGTCTTGAATTAAAATACTCTCTGATCTTCAAAATACTGCTTTATAAGAATCAATTATTAATACCTTTAGTGTATGAGTCCTTATTTTCACTAGTTCAAATGTCAGGGGAAACAAAAGCAAACAAACAAAAAAACAAATCACAACAGGGAGGAAAACTCAGACAGGTATTTATTTTTCATGAAGGTAGCTCAGATACAAAAGCTGTGAAAGAATATCAACACCTTCTCTTCATTACTTGGTCAGGGGGATGTGGGGAAGTCATACTTACTCAGATAACATGAGCACAATATGAAGAGAACAGAACATTTCACAAGGGTCAGCTTTTGTAAGGTATGCTGCATGGGAATAATCCTTGTTCAGTAATTAATGTTTCAGAAATAAATGAGCCAACATGTCCTCTCACTTCATACATCATACTCTGAATTTACACTGCTTCAAGTGAGCGCCCAATGCAATCCTTGTGAATTCATAATATTCCAACAAAAGCACAAAGAAAACAATACATTGGTAAATTTCCTTCACAGAGCTCACAAGTAGTTTGTGACACCGAGTTAAGGGACCAGATTCTCTGCTGCCATAAATCAGCACCACACCATTGAATTCAGTGGATTTATGCTGTATTACACTAGCTGAAAACCTTGTTCCATGATTCAAGCCCAAAATCTGATTGCTTATATAGAGTCAACTATATTTCTAATACGACACAGCGGGTGAGGTCCTATCTTTTATTGGGCCATCTTTTGTGGGTGAGAAAGACAAGCTTTCAAGCAATCCAGAGCTCTTCTTCAGGTCTGGGAGAGAGCGCTTTGTAAGCTTCTCTCTCTAATATCCTGGGACTGACACAGCTAAACACCACCACATACGACAATGAAAGATCCCTTTCTAATGACGTACGTCAATTCCTAGAAGTTCCAGTCGATCCTTTCATTCATTCAGAATGCTTGAAGTATATTTCAGAGAGAGGTTTACATAATACAAACAATGGTGGACTAGATCCTGATTCAATTGTGCTAGTGTAAATCAAGACTAATAACTCAACTGACTTAAAAGATTTCTAGTATCCTGCTAGAATAGTAAAATTATCCTTTTTTTCCCAAAGAAAATGAAGAGATACGGAACAGATCTGACTGCCCAATTTGTGTCTAGTATACTAGCAACCTTTTTTCTCCCTCTTCTCGATTTGCAGATGTTTCCATGTAGCATGCAATGCCGTATGATCAATTTGTACTGTGCAGCAACAAATGAGATATCTCATAGCAACCAAAGGGCAGTGCTCACAGCATCTTCACAAGGAGAAAAAGACTAAGTAAGACATTTACACTTTCTTGGCATTGTGGGGGAAAAAAAACCTTTTCAGAATGACAACTTGATGGCCAGGAGTTAATAAAGGCTCCTGTAAGCCTAATAGACAAAAACTATAAAACAGATAAAGAAATGCTGTTCTTTGATCCCATCTGCTGCAGATTACTATCCAATCTTGTGATTCTATTTATTTGCCTGCACTATACCAAATTTTAATCACCATGAACCAAAGACTAATGCAGGTCTGCCCCCAATAAGTGCTTATATTAGATTACTTTGATTATTTTGGACATCCCTAGTCTTTCAGTTTATATGGGAGGAAACTGATAGATCCATGTAGAACTTCATAAAATCCTTCTTTAAATTAATTTATGCAAAGTGTGTAGGACACACTGTCTCTTGGAAGGATTGTGTTTTAGGGGGAAGTGATGCAGCACCAAATTTAAAACAGCTAAAAATAAAAGCCCTGCCCATGATGATATTAACAATTGTTGAAAGAAAATTTCAAGACAGAATAATGGAGCAGATTTTGGTTCATTGGTCTTTGAATAGAAAGTTTAAGTCAATTTAATCTTTTGGGCTCAGAATTTCTTAAGCCCACGGTAACAGCAGGAATTTTTGACCTCCAACATTTAAGGACTTAACACCATTTGCAATGAATAGGTCACAGATGTGAACCTAGTATGCATTCCTTCTACTGATGCAGAAGACAGTTTTCATGGAGGTTATAACCTCCATCTAATATTTTGCATTGTGTCCTTAGCGGAAATCATTTTAGGTCAAAAAAAAATTGACACAATTCAGACACAGCACATCATCACCATTCTCGATTTTTCTGGCAATGTCCTTGATTTTTCCATTGAAAAACGTTCCAGCCCATACTCTCTACAGTAAGTTACAGAATGTTTCTTTCCATTAAAAAACTGAGAATTACGTCATCTGAAAATTTATTTCCTTTTCACAAAAACTGATTGTGTCCTCCATCGGATCAATGACAAGATTGTTGCTCTCAATCCATTAAATTATGTATCCTCTCCAAATGATAATAGTTAGGTACAAACTGCCATAATGATTTGCCATAATGAATGCACAAACTGCATTTAATGATGAGTTTGTGACACTTTGGTTATGGTTCAGTCGTCATTTCAATTATGTATCCCATTCTTCAGAAGTTTATAACAGGATTCTCTGAACATCAGGTCCCAACTCTGGTACTGTATGCAAGTTTTAAATCCAGCTGCAATTCTCCCCCATACTCCAGCCTAACCATGAGCTCAACTGTTGTCTCCTAGGGTAGCAGCCTTTTGCTTCTCTTCCCCCACCTTTACTGAGCTCCAAAAGATCCATTTGTTTACACTGGTTTTGTTTGTTTTTAAATGCTTACATTTGAAAACCTGAACTGTCGTTAGCTGCAGTTTAGAATTTATGTAAGAACATAAGAATGGCCATTCGGGGTCAATGGTCCATATAGCATAGTATTCTGTCTTTCCACATTGGCCAATGCCAGATATTCCAAGGGAATGCACAGAAAAGGGCAATTATCAAGTAATCCATCCCATTTTATCCAGTTCCAGCAACTGGCAACCAGAGCCTACAGACACCCAGAGTGTGGGATTGCGTCCCTGACTATCCTCAAAAAAGATCGCATCAAATTCTTTTTTGAGCCCAGTTATAGTTTTGGCCTTCACATCTCCTGGCAATGAATTCCACAGGTTGACTGTACATTGTGTAAAGAAGTACTTCCTTACATTTGTTTTATTAACTGCTGCCTATTAATTTCATTGTGTGTCTGTTTTTCTTTGCTACTTCTATTGTAAGCTAAGAAAATTAGTAATAGCTTAGAGAGCAGCCTTTTCACCTCTAGGTTTATGGTTCAAATACAGCCTAGACTGGTAGTGCCTGAAAGAAATTACTCTTTGGTCCCTGTTCCACATCTAATGAAATTGGTGAACTCTCTGTAGTTCAAAGTGGACATTCAGCCATCTCTCAAAGCCAGCAGTTGTCATTAACAGACATCCTTATTGGCAGCATTTGCAGGGAGGCCAAAGACTGAAGATGAACGTAGATTGACCTACTCTATCACCTCTCTATTCATAGTATTTCCAAGTCATGGCTGAGAAACGTGTAAGAAAGCAGTGTCATTGCTAGTGCTGCATTGTACCTTTAAAGAGCATTACACTCACTTTCATAAATACGGTTTAGAAGTTAAGTATGCTATTTACTACTTTTAATGTAAAACCTTCCAGTTATTTAAGTTGGGAAAGTAGCTACTAATTTACGTTGTGTATTTATTCCTTGACTTCTGTCATTAACATATACACTGCGGAACAGATTCTGATCTTTGTTACAAATTTGTAAACACAGAATACATCCACTGATTTACATCCATGTAACTGGGATGAGAATGTTGCCCAACAACTTGCATTTTCATAGGTATTAGCGAGCCATGAAGTATACCAGTGTCACATTGCAGAGAATTAAAATGTTGACATTCCGTTTTTGAGACTTTATTGGCTATTGACTCTGATTACCCAGAAAAACTACCTGCTTTGGACAAGTTACTGTAAACAGCATTATGGCTAATAATCAATATATGACTGAAACCCCAGAGACCTAACAGTTAACCAGAAACAACAGTACTCAGTAGAGACTAATAAAACATTAATTAATTAGCACTAATATAAACTAACAAAGCATTGAATAAACTAACTAATTAACACCTTTTGGGGGTAGATATTTTTATTAATTGTTATCGTTATGCTACAAATGAGGAAATCTAAACACAGAGGTTAAATGAGTGTCCAAGGTCAGACATTGAGCTGAGGATAGAACTCAGGAGTTTAGTGGCTTTCAGTTGTGAGAAGTGAAATTTTCAGAAGCGCCAAAGGGTCTTATGAGCTTAAGTCCCATTTTCAGAAATAACTTAGGGCTTGTCTACACAGTGAAGGAATGTGCAGCAGAGGAGGGGGAATTCTAAAGTGCACTAATGTGTTGTATACTAACTGGTCCATGTAGACAGGGAACATTAGCATGGTCTACGTGGGTCAGTTAGCGCACAACACTTCTGTGCACTTGAGAATTCACCTTCCTCTAGTGCACACTGCCACACTGTGTAGACAAGGCCTTAGGAGTCTACATACCATTGACTTTTCATAAGACTTAGGCTCCTAAATGCCTAAGCTACTTCTGAAAATGGGATTTAGGCTTCTAAGGGCCAATTTTCAAAGGTATTTTGGTTGCCTAAAGATACAAATAGATGCCTCATGGGGTTCTCAGAAGTATCTGCTCAGGTTGGGCACCTAACTCCCATTGAAATAAAACCACTTTCTGCACAAGAGTTTGGAAAAACGTACAAGTATTTTATTAGGGCAAACTTTTTGGAACTTTGGCAAACATTTCCATTTGACTAGTGTTATTTAACATGAGATGTTGGGACTCTCACATTTTGGCAGAATATTTATTTCTCATTAGGTAAAGATATTTATACTTAGTAAGATGATCACTCATAATCCAGGTAGAGAAGTGAGTAGGACGCCATGTGGAGGGTATTGTTCTCAAATGAGGCACAGTGTTGCCCCCAACTCCTCCATAAAGGGGGAGGGGGAGGGGCAGAACAGAAATAGTCAATGCAGGTCTTAATGCAAGCTTTTATAGGGAACGTTGCAAGAGATCTACGAAGAAAGGTAATTTATATAGTCTAGTTCTTCCATATATTTTGGAAAAGTAATGGAATACATATAAAGTAAATTATACCTCCACTTTGCTGGCCAGATATCTACAAAAAAATTATTACACTTACACAAGTACAGTTTCAGAATGGCCACATTTGACCCTTACAAAGAGTTCTTAAAATACGGATCGTTGTCCTGATCCTGCATGTACTCAAAACTCCCGTTCAAGTCAGTGGAAGGAACGAAGAACCAGGTTCCAGAGTCAGACTGACACTGTAGTGATGCCACTGTGTTTGGATTCCCGGTGCCAAATTCCCTTCTGACATAACTACGCATAACTCAAGTGACTTCACTGGAGCTGTGCCTGTCTACACCATTGATGACATTGGCTCTCTGCCTGGGAGAGAATCTTTAGCTCCTTCATCATTTGACTACGGATCATCAAAACATCTTTAAATCACATGTTGTATAATGTGATGGCCAGCATTGTAATCTATTTTTTATTTGCAAAATAAGTGACACAAGAAACCACAGAAACTTGGCTGCTACGACCTGCATTATTGCTTCTCTAAATAGAAATGATCAGAACATTTTAACTGAATATACTAGGGCATATGGCAGTGAACCGTGATTCCAAATTGACATGTTCTCTCGGTGCATATTTTCCTATGAACCTACACACCTGGGGTTCAGAATTCTACCTGCCCTTCTGGAAAGAAGCATCTGTAACATGAACTCATTTTTCAGTGCAATTTCGCTGCAACCCTGCAGGTTTGAGATGGACATTTCAGACTCAAGCACTGTCCAAATGCTAAGAGGCAGATCCTCAGCTGGTGTAAAAGTGTCACAGGGCCATTGATCTGCCCTAATAGCCTAGAAAAATCTAAATTAGTAGGGTGGGAAGTAATCTTTTTCTGAGTTGCTCGAGCATAGAAGAGTACAGTAAATCACGGGCTAGATTTCTTTTGAAAAGTGCATGTCTAAAGTTAGCTTCCAAATTCAAGTGACATACTAGGCTCCCAAACTCATATTTAGGCACTCAACTTGAGCAGCTTCATTTTGAAAACTTTGGCCTTGAAATGCCTTGAAATCTCCCCCCCCACCACCACTTTCAGTTTCTACCTCTTAAAAATCCAACTGGCTGTTTTAAAGTTTTATGCTTTAATAATTCTTTTAGACCCATGTGGTTCTGGTTGCTATAATCCTCACACATCTAAGGCTAGTATTCAGTTCACTACTTACAATGGCATTTCATCCCATTGTCAGCAAGAGTGAAATACTACATAGTAAATAAACCAGGTTCACAAAACCAGCATTGCAGAAAAATGAACAGTGTAATATGATCATAGATTCAGAATCATAACACAGTTGTAATGTTTGTGGAATTAAAATGAAAATACCTAGAGGCTATTTTCTTTTTCACTGTTACTGCACCAGTCACCAGATAGCAATAATATACATGCTTATCTTAATGCAAAGCACCCAACCCTGCAAGGTGTTGAGTTCTCTCTTCTTCTACTGCAGTTTCTGCTACTCGGCACACTGTAGAAGGCATCCGCACTGTCTAGAATCAAGCCCAGAGCTTTTAAACAATATGTGTCAGTTTCTGATCTCAATTCGATGGGTAACTAGATTTAAACCAATGTAACAGAGATCAGAAACTGTCCCTACAGATTTTATTTAAGAAACAAAAACTTTCAGAGTTATAATCCAATATTCCTTTCAAATCTGTTCTAGCCAAGAATTAATTTTTATTAAAATGCACGTATCTTGGCCTGAATAATGATAAAAGATGTTACTATGAGCTGCATTGTCTTCAAATAAAGACCAGTTAATAAGTGCATGTAATAATATCAAACATAAAAATCACTAAACAGTATTTGTATGTTCAAGAAATGCAAATATTTTTAATACTTCCTCTGTCATGGAGAGCAAATGCGGATGAGCAAACATGTTTAGCTGGTTAAAAAGTGGTCAGTAAGCATCCAGGATCCTGACCATTATGTTTTGTTGAATTATAACTTGAAAGAGCCAGTTTCAGGAAGCAGAATAAAATCATTGCAGTACTATCCGTCAAAACAGTTACAGTTTACCAACATTGTAAATTGGCTATACAGAAAGAAGAGTAACACAGAGAAACTCAGTTTGTGTGTGTGTACACACACACACATATAATATACACATGCATGGGTGGGGAAGATGGATAGTTTTTGGCTATTACCCATTTTATGATGCTTTCACTATTTCAGGTAGACAGTCTAATAACAATCTTGTGTGCTCTCTAAGCAATCAGAGACAGATACAACACACTGAAGCATCTATTTGGCTTTGTGCCTGGTATAGAAGACAGCCTACTGTACTGCACTGCTGGTGAAGTTTAACTGAAATCTGCTTTCTATTGCTCAAGTCATTATTGACAAGACACAGGAAATACTGCATAACTCACGTTCAGCTGGTTTAATCTTACTGTGAAGCACAGGCCTGTCCCTGCCAGTCATTTTTACAAATCAGCAGATTTTAAGTAACCATCCCAAGTAAAAACCCTTAACTGCTTAAATCTCAAAGAAAAAGCCCGCAACATTTCAGCTAGTTTATCATTTTTCCTTGATCCTCACAAGACAAGGCACTCTAATTGTGCCAATAGAGTAACTTACCTCGACTAACTTGTTGGCGTGTTCACGGAAAACTTGAGCGTATTCCTTCACTTCTTTCTCGTTACCACTCTTTGCAGCCTCAATAAGAACCAGTAATGGAACATTGGTCTCCAGGAACGAATCAGATATATGATCCATCACTGCCTTCCGCAGCTGTGATAAAAGAAAGTGGAGCAGTAAGTAACTGAAGATTTAATGATACGCATTCCCAGAATATTGATCGCCGGTTATAGTGAAAAGTAAATTTGTCATATCTCAATGTTGCAAAACTGTTTGGGTCTTTTTGCAGTATTTCTGAATTTGTAGAATTTTTTGGTAGCATTTAAATGTTCCTAACTAAATGCTTGGTTCAGCAATCCTTGTGCATAGTCCTTACTGGTGCGCAGTCCTTACTCACTCAAACAATCCCATTGACTTTAATGTGACTACCCTTGTGGCCAAGCATTACAAGGGATTGCAAGACTATGGCAATCATTTTTAAAAGTCAGGTCAGGTCACTTAAGAGTCTAAATATAGACTAAGGAACCTAAATTTAGGCAATCATTTCTAAAATATTGCCCAGTCTATATCCAGACCTCATGTAAAGCCTGCAGTCTGTATTACACTTAGCACGTCCAGAGTGTCTCATTTTCACTAGCAAATCTCTAGTGTGAACAATCTGAAAACCTTTCCATGGATTTTACAGGCAGGATTAGCAAGCCAAGCCAGAATTTATTCCTAATGAAAAACCACAAGCCATTGAAAATTATACACCTGTTCTTCCATTAAAAAAATACCCAGATGTTGGTGGGAAAAAAACACTACTGTAAGACTGGTGACACAGACTTCTCTTCTAACTCTCTGCAAAGTACTAATCAATGTCAAACTTTCCTAGTATCTATAAAATGCCCAAAAATATGATTGAAATCTCAAATAATTCTTCCTGCATATGTAACTGCTCCATGATAATGTGGATAGCAGATATATTTTAGCATATTACCTTAGGCTTTTGGATATAATTGTTATTAAAAATGAAAAATTGCAGACTCAAAGCGACCAGGCTGGGAGCCATCTAGCCTTGAGGTCCAACCAGACATTAGTCTCATTAAGTCATACATCTTGTAGCTAGACTGAAGGTCAATTAAGGTAATCATTCAATTTTGTAATCCACACTAGAAAGGTTTAGCTAGCTGAGGGCCTATCAATGCCCAAAATTGCACAGATAATTACTATATTGGTAGCTGCAATAAAAAGACAATTCAAGACCCCTGTGGAGTTCAGCTGCACTGGCTGTGTGCTGGTTTTCTTTAAAGGGAAAAGCTAAACAAAAATATTGCTGGTGACCACTCAGTCCATTACGTAGTATGGAAAAAGCAAGCACGATGAGCAAAGCAGAATGATTTTAAAGGCAATGTAATATTTCCTTTGTTAAAATAATGACAATTAAAATAACATTCATTATTAGTAATAGACGAATAAAAATGAGATATTATATTGCCCTGCCAAGTTGATTAAGGTGCTTCAACAGCCATAAAAATAATTCATAAATAAATGCATCCATAGCTGGTGTGCTAGTTTAACGCTGGCACCGCTAGAGCTTAACTTCATGAGCTTCTACCACAGAGATAAAAGACACATTTCTCTTCGCTAATGCTGAAACAGGCTAATCAATCTATAGCTGGTCTAGGTGCCATGAGGAGAGGACAGTGTTCCACACCAAGCAGGTAGGGGTTACACTACTTCCACTGCCCATCATGTCGATCAATACTGTCGCACCTGTTCTCCCCTGCCTGCGTCCATCTGTTTGTTTTTTTAGCTTAGATTTATATTGTAAGTTCTTTGGTCAGAGATTGACTTGGTGCTCTGTGTTCATACAGTGCCTGAAACAGTGGTGTCCTGGTTCTTGATTGGGGCTTCTAGGTAATATAGTAGTAAATAATAATAATAGAATATTAAAGCATTGTAAAATCAATATAAAATAACACATGAAAGGGCTGGTGATGCTTCCTAGTATAACAAAACCTAAAGTGCATTACGAGGCTGAAGGGTCTCCAACCACTACCAGCCAGATTTTTAAAAAGGTATTTAGGTGCTTAAAGAAGCAGATAAGGGCGTAGTGGGATTTCCAAAAGCAGCTAGCTGCCTAACTCTCGTTGATTTAAATGGGGGTGTTCATCACCTAATAGTGATAGACTCAAAGAGCTTATCTTAGCTTAACACAGAGAAAGTAAAGGGTGACTCGATTACAATCTCTAAATACGTACATGGGGAACAAATACTTAATAATGGCCTTCTCAGTCTAGCAAAGAAAGACATAACATGATCCACTGGCTGGAAATTGAAGCTGGATACATTTAGCTAGAAATAAGGTGCAAATCTTTTAACAGTGAAAGTAATCAACCAGTGGAACAATTTACCAAGGGTCATGACAGATTCTCCATCACTGCCCATTTTTAAAATCAAAATGGGATGTTTCTTTTTTCCTTTAAAAGATCTGCTCTGGAAATTATTTTGAGGAAGTTCCATGGCCTATTATACAGGAGATCAGACTAGATGATCAAAATGGTCCCTTCAGGACTTGGAACCTAAGATATGACCAATGCAATTTTCACTCTGGTTTATGCAGTATTATAGTTCTAACTATACCATGAAGTTCTCCTACCATATCAAATTAACACTGTAAGAATGTCTAAAAATACACAATTCATTTCTGGGCTGCTGGAACAATTTGTGTAGTGGGGGTGCTGAGAACCATTGAACCAAACTACAAAGCCTGGATATGATGGAAACCACTTCAAGCAAGGGGGTGTGATAGCACCCCCAACACTAGCGCCTATGGTTCATTTTCATTGGTATCATCAAGTATCTCTATTCTTAAAACACACATTAGATGTGACTGAAGAGGAGATCATCAGATAACTGCAATTTGGACTTTGCTATTGTAAATATAGAATCTATTTACAATAATGAACATATGAGTCCAGAGACACAAAAACTGAACTGTTAGAATTCTGCATTGTCGCTGATTTGAAAAAAATATAAAATTTAGTAAATCCTCATTTAATTTGTGAGCTATTATTCATAGATGTCAGTGCATTATTCATAGATGTCAGTAGCATATTCCTGAACCCTTCTGGAAAAAGGCAGTGCCGTTTCTCTATAAATTGATTATCTGAATTTTTGGATGCCCTTGCATGGAAGTTGAAAGGTACAGATAACAGTTTTTATGGATGCAGGAAACCACAAGTTTAACTATCCATCAGCACAGGCTATAAGGAATGACTTGACAAAATCATTTGTTAAATGTGACGAAGTATGAACTTAAGGCATTCTTCCAATAGCTTAAGCAGGTGCATGACAAGGTAATATTAATTGCACAAGACAAGACATTTAAAGGTATTAGCTCCGCATTGCCAGTCTATTGTATCCAATTAGGGCTATTTATCAAGGTAAATAACTACTGAAAAAGCTAATCTTGTATTTTCTTCTATACTGCAGCCAAGTCCAGCCAAAGTGATGGTTCATGAATGCAAAGTATTTAAAGTTTTGTATGGATTCCATTCTTTCACAGGGAAATGCAAAAGACTTGTATTTAAATGGGCATAATAAAAGTAGTAGCATAAGGAGAGATCAGTCTATAGAAAATTACTTAACAAAAGATGGACAGATCATCTGATCCTGGGATCATCTACAGATGAACTACTTTCTTCTACAATTCCTTGAGAATTTCCCTGATGCAGATGCAAATACCATACTGTATACTGTCATTTAGAAGCCATAGCTTCTATTAAATTCTCCCTCCTTGGAGTGTTACATCAAGTGTGGCTTCAAAATGAGGGTGTTTTCTATTAATTGCATGATAAAGTTCTACTTACTAATAGAGGGCAGCCTCTAAATGAAGATCATTGTTATTAAAAAGAGGATGTTAAATGCAAAGTTAATAAAATTAAACCCCAAAAAGGCCATGCACAGAGATGTGACATGTTAACAAAGCATAAAAATATTCTTTTTCAATCATGAACAATCTACCACAAGGCACATTTTATTCCCCACCTAATATAACCAATTTAGTCAGTTTATGGTGCACAGAGTAAGTTACTGTTGTTCATAGTTGAGTGTTGTAGTGTTCTAAGCACTAGTTGTGTCTACTTTATCATTGTTGATGCACAGCTCTAATTGCATTCCAGAATGATGCTTTTCATTGCTGTATAACAATTTTAGATCCAAATGTCTCTGTGCTACTTACAGTTATGTAGAGAATTAAATGTCTAATCCTGACACTAGAAGGTAATGCCACAGCAGGAGATTAATGGCTCTAACAGATTGTTAAATTTTATAAGGACTGGCAGTATAAAGCTGTCTATAACAAAGGTTTACTAACCCTTTGTCCAGAACTATATCACATAGCAAACAGCACTGCATTCACCATTTTCTACTTAACCCACAATAAATACTGAACCCAGCTTCAACCGTGTGGCTTGTCTGTGTTCTGCAGCTGCAATCAGGAATTGATTAATTGGCACAGACAGAAACAAGCTTTTCAACTGCAGTTGTAGTGAATCAAGTACGTCTCCAGAAACGCTATGAGGAATTGAATTTTTCAGGTACAATACAGTAACCATCAGAAGCTTCTGGACATAACAGCAATTTAATAATATGTATTGGAAATTTTGAACTATGGTCATCGAAGAGGAGCGTGTGAAACGTGAATCTCAGTCCTTTCCTAGTGCTTTCTCACCCTCCTTTCCTGGATCAGTTTTCTGTAGCTCAAGACGATGGGGAGTGTAGATCCATGGCAGGATTTCTTTCTTGTCTACTGACCGCTCCAGTAGCATCAGTGGTGATGCAGATTTTCATATGCTCTTGTACAGTGCTTAATTTGTGCCGGGGCTTCTCAGGGGTCAGCTCCCTGAACCTCTAGGCTTGATAGATCACAGCCCCGGCACGTCTGGGCTTGCTGCATCTGTTGTGAATTAAAAAATTGCTTGAGCCCCAGCACCTAATTGCTTAAGCCCCAGCATCTCTGTCATTACAAATTAAGCACTGCTCCTGTAAGGCTCTCATAGACTACCCATGTATTAAGATTCACTGTAGCTGGCCATTTATATTTTTTTATCTGAAATATTAGGAGGGCATTAGAAATTTTACAAACAAGACCCTGAGAGTGGCTGACACTACACACTATAGCCTTGAAAAAGTGTTGAGTAATTACACTATCTTGGGAATAGTTCTTTTTGGACCCAGTTGTCAATGCATTAATCTTGTGCCCACAGTAGCTTCAGCGGGGAGAAGTTTCAACTGCTGCTCTTAGATTATTTACTGTAGATCTCCAAAATCTACTATAAGTGATGTATTTGGTCTAGATAATATTTAGTCCTGCCATAAGTGCAAGGAACTGGACTAGATGACCTCTTGAGGTCCCTTCCAATCCTGTGATTCTATGATTTGAACATAAAGGAAAACAGTTCCAAGAAGAATGTTAGTACAAAGAAATCTGATGATTCATTTCATTATGTGTTTGAGTGTGTAATCTTTACTCTTCCCTAAACATGATTAGTTATGAGGAGGGAAAAGTCTGGGCTGATGGAAAGCAAATGCAAAGACTGATTTTTTTTCTATAACAATTGGAAGGACAGGAGAAGGAAGTCTTCTCTAGCAGTAGGGCTACTAAAGGTACAATTTTCAAAAGCATCTAAAAGTGACTTAAGGTCCAGATCATTCATGGTATTTAGGCATTGCTCCACTCAGCATTGGAACGCCTGACTTTGGATCCCAAGTCTCATTTTTAAAGTGATCAAAGCACCAAAGCCCAGATCCTCATAGATATTCACATGCCTAATTCCCACTGATTGTAATGGGAGTTAGGCACTTAAATACCTTTGAGGATCTGGGCATGAGAGGCCTAAGTCCTATTGACCAAGCAACCTAAGTTTTTAGGTACATTTGAAAATTCTATCCATGTGAAAAAGGCAGAGGAGCAAGTATTATAAGCTCTTCAGGACAGAAACTGACTCCCACTATTGGTTTATATTGTGGAAGCAGGGACCTCATCCCAGGGCACTATCACAATACCAATAATAGTAAACTACAATAATAAAGGCACAAAGAGGGCAGTAAGAAGAAGGGAATTAGCCGTGTGGTGAGTACAGGAGAGGTGAGAAGGAAAGAGCTGAGATATAGGTGGGGCAAACCTGACCAGTGCTTTGAATAAAAAGATTAGGAGTTTGAAAGTGATGCAGACGGGGACAGAATTTGGTGTACGTTATGAAGAGGAGTGAAGGTGCAAAGCAATCGGAGGGGGAAAATGATTTTAACTTTAGCACTTTGGGTGTTATGGGGAGGGAGAGATAAAAAGATGGGAGGCTAGAAAGGAGGAACTTACAACAAGCAAGGTAACAGATGATGATCAAGGCATGAACCAGGGTTTTTAGAATGGAGAAAGTGGAAAAGAGGGATTTAGAATATGTCACAGAGGAAGAAGTGATAGGATTTTGCAAAAGGTCCGGGGAGGCATGCAGGCAGAAGGACAATAAAATGTCAAATATGATGCTGAAAATGCAAGCCTGAGTGACAAGGATAAAGCGGCTGTCGCTGGAGCAGTAAAAAGGTGAGTCAAGCAGGAGGGTAATGGAGGAAGGATAAGAAGTTCATGGGGTAAACATTCCATTTCACTGACAGCTACAAATCATGAAATGCTGTAATTCCCGTGGCAAAATGATGCACCACATTGAACAAGTACACTGAACTGCAGGGCTATATGTATTTTATAAGTGTAATAGTCACAACGGAGATGAAAATTAGGGGCCAATATTAAAACGGGCTCATTGTCTTCAATGGCTAAAAAAGTCTGTGGTGACATACCCTTCATATTTGCATCATTGCAAATGGTATTCCAATGGTAAGTATATGCAAATATAAGGGAATGCTGTAGATCAGAGATTCCTAAAATTTTGACCCATTGACCACCGGAGGTTCACAGATCACTTGCTGGGTGGTTTGTGGACAATTGGCTGGTCACATCGTGCTAAATCTTCTCCTCATTTCCCACTGTCAAAGTACATCGTCATAAGCTACAAATAAAACCAATACTTTTCTAATGTCCCTTTTCCGATCAGTAACTTCTGCAAATTGCCATGAGGAAGTTGCTTGATCATAAAAGGGAAAGGGTCATCAGTCACAAGTAGTAAGAGCATGGTCCATGAAATGCTCTCCGTTAAAGTATGCTCCATTGTTACCGTCTCTTAGCGTCGTCTCTGGAGGCCTCTAAGTTTCTCCTGACTGACCCTCCTTAGCTTGCTCTTGGTCAGGAAATTCCTGTACCCTGACCTCCAACTAAGTCTTTCAGCCCTTCAGTTTTGAGGTTTGCAATCTCCTTCCATCTTCTGGCTGTTTATTTATAGGCAGCTTGGTGCGAGGTCATCACCTCTTTTTTGTTCAGCCTCCCTTTCCTTCTCTGTGCTCTCCCTTTTAAAGCAGGCCTTGTTTCCTCTATTGGTTGCAGTTGTGGGTGTCTGCCACCATGATTGGCAGTTGTGGCAGCTGCATGGGGTTGTGATCAAACTGTTTGCTTGTAAGCAAGAGAGACTGTCCTCTTCCTCTTCCAGTCTGGGGTTTGTATACCCTGTTACATATCCTTCTTCACAAGGCCGAAACCTGGTGTTGGCTGGCATAGGCTGCTTCCCTGGACAGAAAAACAGTGCTGCAATGCAAACTTCCTGCTTGGTGCTATATCCAAAAGGCATATGGTTGTAGGACATGATCCTCTGATTTCATCACATTTAACCAACACAAGGGAGCATGATATCTAGCGTGAATTTTTTTCCAAGGAGATAATGCTACAGGCTCTCTATTGCCTATTTGGTAGCCAAGCACGCTTTCTGTCACCGAGTATGCGTTCTTGCAGGGGAAGAGTTTCCAGCTGATATATAATACCAGGTGTTCTTCTCCACTTACCTCTTGAGAAAGGAGGTAGAACTAGGGATGGTTCTATGGAACATTTGTAGTATGATTTCCTTTTCAAAGTTTGGGCTATACAGCACTGGATATCTGCAGAGTATGGTCTTGAGATTTTGAAAAGCACATTCACAGGTGGCTGTCCACAGCATCTGTCTTGGGTCAGCATCCCTAGTTTGGTCAATTAGTGGGCTGCTATGGTGTCAAAATGAGGTATAATGGCAATAGTCTCTAGCTAAGCCTAGGAAACCATCCACTTTACTTTTTGTCATAGGGTGTTGTATGCCTCTGAGGCATGAACTTTATCCACCAAGGGATGGGCTTGTCCTCCACCAACTCTGTATAACAGGTAACGTGCTTCTTCCTTCCCTTTTGCACATTGAGTGGGTTTTGCTGTTAACCCAGCTTCTCTCAGTAATGGGAATCCCAATCCTTGCTACAGATAATTGTGTCATCCAAGTATACCACTGCATATTGGCTGTTGGAGTAATCAGTCCATCAAACATTGAAATGTGGCCACTAACCTTTGTAACCCAAAGGACATGGTCTTAAATTAAAATAGGCCTAGTAATGCAGAAAAAGCCATCTTTTCCTAGGAATCTGCTTGAAGGGTGAAGTGGGGGTAGTCTAAGCAGTTGTAGTCCACAGTGGTATGGCTTCCAGGTATCTGGTGGCATAGTCCATGATGACAAGTGTATGGTGATGTCCAGAGGTGCTCCTTTCTTGGGGTCCTATAAGGTCAATTCCTATTCTTTCAAAGGCAGTCTCCACTAAGAAGAGCAGTACTAGTGGAGCCCACAGGATTCAATCAGGGATCATTAATTGGCATTCGGTATGTGAGGCATAGATATTTTCGATTTCCTTAAAGACCACTGGCCAAAATTATCAGGCCAGGAACCTAGACTCTGTCTCATCCTTCCTAAGATGTTCTACACATGCGATCATGTGTGCCAGATGCAGTAATTTGTGGTGATATACCCAACGTACTAGCAGTTGTGTTCGGATCTCTTGTGTCTGCTTGTCTTGATTTATCTCTAACATTATCCATTGACTTTTCCCCTTTGTGTTTTCTTCCCCTCACATTAAAAAGGATGCCATTAAACATTCAACATTTGTTACTCTGAAATTGCAGAAGCATGCTTCGTTCTAGTCTAAATATAGGAGGTTACTAGATTTAGTACATGTAGCTGGATTGGTGAACAGTGAGCTTTTAATGGACTTTAGTGAATGGTGAATATCAAAACTACATGTGGTTTAACACTCTGAAAACACCTCCCTACACGTTCACAGCATCAAACACTACAAAATTGACTGTTTCAAGCCATTGGCTGCAGTGAGTTTAATAGAACAGTCATTTTCCTACTCCAAAGATTAAGACTGACTAGCTACTTCACTCCTTGCCATGCAAAAATAATCTGTTATGAGTACTAAAATTCCAGATCAAATTTTTCTTAATTTGATGGAAGTGTTACACACAGCTACCTGTTATGGGTATAGTTTCTGAAATATGGCAGCATATGCGCATCAGTAAACTTTATGTGTAGAGTAAATTAAATTGAGCCTTATAATTAGGCAGTAAGGAAATTACTGAAGACTTGAAAGAGTAAATTAGCAGTATTAAAACACTGCATTTCCTCTGAAAAACTCTAGAGTGCCATACAAACTCATTGTCACAGTGATAAACATCTAGAAGAAATAAATTTTGCGATAGACAACAAAAAGGCAGGGATTCAAATAAGCCTTTTAAGATCAAGTCCAAATTACCATTAAAATGAAATTTAGGAAATAGCCCTTGTCTCGAATTTTGAGATCAGATATTTAGATATTTCTTTAAAGCACCTTTTCATGTAGTAAGTTGTTCTATTAAATAGTAGATGTAAAAAAGAGATTCCAGAAATGCACTCATTGCCAGAAACCTACAACTTTCTGAGTCCAATCCTACGAAGTGCCCCTAGCTCATCTTTGGTGCTGGCAGTGACTTCAATGGAAGTTGACAGAGCGCAGCATTTCATTGTATTGTGCACTCATTCCCTGTACTAAGTAATTCAGCGTCAGACTCAGTTTTCTATCCAATACCAATATACCTTTAAACCAGGCTTTAGATCAAGTGATTTAATAAAAATATATACACACAAAAACAACAACAGTACACATACACTAAACATTATACAAGAAATAAATATGCTCTGCTGGCAAAAGCAAGCATCCCTTTGTGCTACCAAACGATTTTACAGTAACAGCTTCCTGATTTCCACAAACAAGAACGGTAGAGGAATTGCAGTTGACGAGATGATCTATTAAGCCTCAAGGAGAAAAGTGATGAGATTCTAATGAGGAAAGACTGATGCTGCAGGTGGCTTTAGGTTCAAAGTCACATACAAGTTGACTCAAGGATGGGTCACGTTCAGAAATGCTAACATTTTTGCAGCAAGCATTCTGGTGCAGCAGGTTGAGGTCATGTTACCAATCACACTGAAAATTCTTTAGGGAACAACTAAAACTTCTTTTCCAGTAATACAATGCAATCTGAGAAAGAGAGTCAAATAGCTTGTAGATGAATAGATTAGCCGGCTGTAACATGACTTTGCATCAACTTTGCCTCTACAAAATAAGTTGCTAGCAAATGCGCATCTAAGGCCTAATTTAAAACTGCAAGCTCTTCTGGATATTGTTATTACTTAGCAAATATATAAAGCATATTCAGAATACTTTATAAACTACCTAATGAATCCTCACCATGCCCCTGTACTGTGTATTGTGATATCTGTGAAGTGCTCAGCTACTATCATGGAAGGAAACCATGCAATTACCCAGAGAGATGGATTTGAGTCCATAGACTAAGAACAGTATTTAAGCGTCTATCAATGGTATAATTTGATTATATGGGTTTAGGCACCATAAAACCTACTCCCAACAGAATACATTTTCCAGGCTTAAGTGTCCTCTCTGTCTAACAGCATGGCCTAATGCACATGTTTTTACTCCTAGCGGCTATAGTGTATCCTTGAATTTTCAATGGATTTTGAAGTGCTGTAAAATATTATTTTTCCCAGTTTTCATAAGCAATGGTAATGCAAATTTCTCTAAATGGTGCTGCCCAACATAAAGAGCATAAAATGATATGCTGTTTCCGGAGTGCTAAATCAAGAGCGGTAACAAGAAGGTCCAAGGATATCCTACAGAATGTTATCTAATTCCACCTATTGTATTCCACACAAGAGAAAAAAGTTACACACAATCACGGACAGTCTCTGAGACATGTGAAAATAGCTAAGGATGGAGTTAAATCAAGAGATTTTCACAAAGATCCTTTTAGTGCCATCTGCAAATGAAGAAAGAACGTTGATACAGGAAACCAATTAATAAGTACACTAAAGATACAGAAGGACTTATTTATGAATTATATAATCTTACATTTATATAGTGCCTTTCATAATAAAGGCTCCTAAAGCATAACGTTCTATTGCAAATGTAGTTCTTTCTGTGGCATCTCAGAAAGTCAGAATAAAGAGGGAGGCTGTTACCAGCAGCTTGATCACCAAATGTTTTTTTCTTATTGCTACATAATACATTTGTGTCTTTATTGGAATTTGGAGGGTGGGCCAAGAAAATAATCTGATTTCCAGAAAACAAGCTTTGCTTGGTTTGGGTTATCATTGTGAAAGACCCTACACGTTGGAATTATTTTTGATTGGGACAGTGGAGTGATGACCCCAATTCTGTGAAATGAACCATAAAAAGTATAATGACCCCAAGTGGTTAGAACGTCACTCTACATCATAGCCAAAATCACCTTCAAATATCACAATGCCCACTGACAGCATGCAGATATTTTCCTTACAAATTTTACATCCACATAATGACTAACCCCACCGTTGTTTAGTTTTTAGAGCTGGAAAAGTCACAGCATGAAGCAGTACTTTTGCCTGCCTGGATGGGAAAAAATAAAACACAGGAGAGGGTAGGTTAAAGCAGCTGGAACTGCCTCAAGTAATTCTGACAACAAGAAAGAGGGGAAAAAACTCAGTCTAACATCAACTATAGTTTTAACAAGGACAGTTGGTTAAGTGTACCAGGGCAAGGCAAAAGGGGCAACATCTTAAATGTAGCTTAAACGGGCATTAAAGGATATTTGTTACAAATTTAATGATCATGTTCTTGAGAAGGTGATTTTTATTGATATTTATTATTATTTATCTATATTACATTACCATCGATGGACCCCAACAAGACCAGAGTCTCATGCTAAGCACTGCATACACAAATAGAAAAAGGAGTGTCTACTCAAGAGAATTTACAGTGTAAACAGGCAGGGGAAAGGAAGTGTTACCATCCCCACTTTATAAATGGGGAATGGAAGCACAGAGAGACTAAGACTTGCCTGAGGTAACACAGGGAATTGAATGATCAGGTATTTCTTCTTTCCTGTGTGTTTCTTTCTTAAACATTGATACTTAGGGGAAAAAAATCATTGTGCCATTTGTATTGTTAGTCTTAGTAAGGAATGAAAAAACAGATATTGACCAAATTCTTCACTGCATCCTTCCCTGCTTATCTTTCTTTGCCAATGCTACTGCGGAGTCGCAGCAACTCAAAGATTGTATGGACATGCTGTTTGTGATGAGTTGTAATAGTTAAACAATTGAGTTAGTATTTCCTAAACAGACACAACATACAAACATCATAACTGGCAGCAGCAGGCTCTGCACTTCTGAGATCATTCTTCGCGGCTGCAGAACGCGACAAAGGAAGTTTTTGTTTTGAGAGTTTTGGTTTTTTTCCTTTAGACAAACTTCTGTGTACAAAAAAAGCAAAAGCAAAAAATACCCCTGCCAATTGGCATGACTGGTTATCAGACACAGAACTCTCTGCTTTTCTCAGACAACTGAAAGTGAAGTAAGTGGCAGCAGCAAGCAGTAGGCTACTGTGGAATGCTTACTTCTAAGCGCTTGTTCGGCCTGACTTGATTTGATAATATTCTCATTGACCATTGACATACAGGCAAAAAATGAGATCTACCTAATATTTTTTAAATACCCAGAAGATTCAAAGTGAAGATTTTAAAGAATGTAATGCCTCCAAAAGAGGGAAATGGACCCAGGTCTGAATTGGGAGATGGCTTTTTAACACCACACGGCCCAACCACTTCAACATGTCTATGCATTCCTTTGTCTAACCAAGTAAAAAATTCAGACTGACCTGGGAAAAAGAAATTAGTCTTGGACAGCTGATTAGGAAGAGAGTCCTTTCTGTCAGAAGGAAGACAATCCCTTCCTTCCTTGCCCACAAATTCACTGTGTAGATCAGTGTGTAGACCAGTTTTAGGGAAATAACAGGCAGCTTGAGGAGTCTGATTGACAATAACTTACAGACTCCTACACTAAAAAATGATTCTGTAAAAATGGCAATATGAGACTCCATGTTTGCTGTCTCCAAAAAATGTCCTATTATGATGTGATTAATTCACAAGTAAAAAGATTGCAAACTGCCAGCTCTGCAGTCTTAAACTTTGGTTCATTTCTTCTCGAACCTCACTGCCTTAATAAAGAATCTCTTGGTCAAATCCTAGAGGACCTGGGAAACCTTGCCTGACAACTGACAAAGCTGAGTCAGCAATGGTCAGCAGGAACCTGGGATGGTCAGCGTCAGCTGGAGCGTGGCGCAGTCGGCGCCAGCCAGGTGCGATTAGTGGGAGCCTGGTGCAGTCGGCACCAGTGGTCAGCGGGAGCCAGGCATGGCTGGCACCAGTGATCGGTGGGAACCAGACACAGTCAGTGCCAGCGATCAGCAGGAGCCCGCGGTGCCAGCCAGATGCAATTAGCAGGAGCCTGGTGCATTCGGCACCAGCGGTCAGCGGGAGCTGAGCATGGTCGGTGCCAGCCTGGTGAGGCCAGTGGGCGGCGGGAGCCAGGCGCAGTCGGTGGTCCAGGTGCGGTCGGCGGTTGGGGACTTGGCAAGACCCAGGGGTGATAGGAGACAGCAACGGAGGAGGCCTGGTCAAGCCAGTGGCCAGCAGGAGTTTGCAGAGGGGGGCAGACTGAGCCCCAACTGGACATTGCAACTACAATGGTCAGTTTAGGGGAAGGCACGAAGGGGGAGGCGAAGGACACGCCCCTGGGGTGGGTTTTGACTCATTGAGTTCATGAATTCTGTTTCCCAAAACGGTGCTGTGTTCTCTCTCTTCTGTTATTAAAAGGTTACTTTCTACACTCAGACTCTGTGCTTGCGAGAGGGGAAGTATTGCCCTTTGGGGTGCCCAGGGGATAGTGGGTGATTTCCCAGGTGACTGGGTGGGGGCGCGAGCCAGTTTGGTGTTGTATCATTGACAGGGACCCCAGGATATAGAACCCGGCCCTCGCTGCTGCCGACTCTGGCAGAAGGGTTAAATTTGCATAGTTTAACCTGTTTGTATACAGAAATGCTCTGACTGGCCAGCTGGTCCTTTCTGATGATGTCCCAACCAGGCACCAACTCAAAGCTGGGATTTAATCACTCAAAAGAAGAGGAAGATCCTTCTACCCTTAATGTTAAATTGGTAAAACACCCCAGAAATTTAATTTAGGGCAAAAAAAAAATACAACTCCCTCCCTCCCCCAATTTCCCAGGTGCCGTTTCAGTGTTTTGCATCATATCATTCTATTAGTTGCTATAGTTCAACTATAGTTCGTTCTATAGTTCTATTAGTTCAACATGGCTTAGTTGAATTCTAAGAAACAATAGTATGGAAAAAGCAATAAGCCCCTTTTCACTACTGTTTTCTTCTCCCTAATCACATGTGCAGCAGGATGCTTCCAGGCTAGGCTAGCCCCTGCTACTGAACCCTAATTAAGGGTAAATGGGAGCCAGCTGAGCAAGTTGGCAGGGAAGGAGGGAATAAGGAACAGCTGTAGAACCTGGGCGGGGTATAAAAGCTCCCCGGAAGGGGAAGCTGGAAGGAAGGGAGGGGCAAGTAGCCGCAGTAGGAGAAGCTGCAAGAAGGGAAGGTTGAGCACCTTGCTGACTAAGGGCTGAGTCTGCTTGGACTTCCACTGCTTGGAACTGTGTATATAGAAGGCAGTGGGTAGCCCATTGTAAATAAAGTGCACTGGTGGAACATGACGTGCTGGTCTGGATGTGGTTTGTGGGGGCTGAGGGCCTGAACAGCAAGGGGGCTAGGCGCAAACTGTTACACATGCCATCTCCATTTAACAATCATTTAGGTGGGTTTCCTTTTGACATGTTAGAGGCTTTGATGCCAATGTGCTTAGCTTTAGTCACATGAATAGTTCCATGTATTTCAATGGGACTACTCATGTGAGCAAAGAAAAACATCTATATTGGTGGTTTCACAATTGGCTTTAGTGGTTCCAGAGACAATTGAAGTTTAGAGTGTTCCCCCCCTGCATATCCCAGACATAAAGAGTGCTGGATGATTCATCCAGTAAGTAAATCAGTTTCTCCGGTGTTACTCAGCAGATATTAATTCTGCAGCTACCATTAATTACAAGGTAATTACAAGGTAATAATGAATCATAACTCATGCATTTTTCTAATTCTACTAGCATCAAAGACAGTCTGAACATGCAGAACAATTACTCTCTTGAAAATTAACATGCATTATGAAGAATACAGAGTACCTGTCTTCGTAGATCCCTTGTTTTTTTGGTCATCTTGTCAATGGCAATGTTCAATGGGTCCCCTTTTTCTTTTCTCCCAGTCTATTAAAAATACATTTTTAGAGTTAGGAAAAAAACCATAACAAAGATGCAAAAAAATACAGTCCAAATATTCAAGTTTTAAAATTCTGCAAATATATCAAAAGAAGCATTCAGTACTTTCAAAACACATCTAAATATCTATGTATACACACAGTAATCTATCTTTGTATTGCTTGTATCCATCACAGCACAAATCAAGGTTTCTTTTCAATGTAAGTTATCAACCACACTATTAAGGGAACACTGCTGAGTTTAGCAGATTTTTAAACATCTCATAAAAGGATGAAAAAAGGAGATGAATGTGACTCACCAGTCAGTTCAGAACTTTTGCACTGATACATTATGTTCACATGCTATAGCACTTGCTGCAAAAATCTGGCAAGACCTCTCACTATTAAGAGTGTCTAATCTCTGTCCTGCCAGGCAGTGGGTATGTTAAACATGATAATAAGCAGGAAAACAGCTTGAGGACAGAAGGAAAATGTTCCATATGACTGTAACAAGAATTGTACTGGCAGCCATTAGATACAGTATAAAAGAGCCTTCTACTTAAAATGCTTTCTTGTGCAGGAAGTCTCAAAGCAAAGATCCTCAATAAAGATTAAAAAGAGTAGGGGGAGAATGAGAAAGTTTTTTGCTGCTTGGAATAAAAACCCCAAAACCACAACATTTTAAGGTTTCAAGGTAGGAAAAAAGCTTTCTGTGATTGACGGTCAGCTGTACTATCTTCCTTTTAAGAGAAGGCTGCTTCTCTAAAGATTTGTTCAATCTCTTATCACATTGAAATCCCTTGAATAAGTTTTTTATCAAGAATAACAAAGATCTCGTCACCCTTTCTCCTATTTTCTTTTCCCACATCTGTTTTCAAATATCACATTTATAATTATTCCCTGCATACAATTAACCAAGATTTTGAACTTCCAACAAAGCCTAACAGCATATGTTTCTGGGATCTGCTGAAAATTCACTTTCAAAAGACTTTTAAAATGTATCCTTTCAATAATGATTTCTCTAAGACATATGACTATGCTTTCCTCTCTAAATGGCCATCTTTTCATCCTTGGCTTTAACCATTTAGCTGCGTCAATGTTTGATTGGTATTACTCTAATTTTAATTCTGATAAAAGAGAAATCTGTAAATCCTCTCCACCACCTGTTTTCTCAACTTAGAAATTCAAACAAATACAATAGCAAATGACAAAAGGATTTCAAATAAAATATAATTTTACTCTTTAGTTTCAGAAAAAAACCCAATTATAAACAGATTGAAGTGAATTATACACATCCACACCACACGAGAGAATAGGGACTGTAAACCTTCAATATTTTACGACAGAATATGTTTGTGTAGCCCACTGGTGAATTTGTATTACAGGTTTGTCATTCACCCTACCCCAGGTCCCTACAGTGTCACTCAAGATAGTGGGTACCATGGTTTTATGTAGTTAGTTTATAGTTTCTCAAGGTGAAATTTAACATTAAAAAGAAGAGAGATTTGCACTGATATGATACGTGATCAAAGCATATCTGAATGGTGGAAAGGGGAAAATGGATTTTCAAGTGTGCTAGTCTACACAGTATATCATAATACAGCTAAGTTCCTAGTTTAAATTTAGAATATGAAGTCATACTCAGAAAAAATTCCTACAATTCTCTTATGTCTATTTTAACTGTTTGCAGTGAAAAGCCTGGGTGGCACCAGTATTCAGTTTCACTTTCATTGCTCTGTTGAGTAACTCTATTTATGTAATTGTTTTTAAGTTCTCTCTTTCTCCTCTCTCTCCAAGCTGGCTGCCTGAGGAAGTTCTGATCACAGAGCTGTGGCAAGAGGCGCAGTTGTATGAAACGTTTTAATCCACGAATTCTTGTCATAGGAACAATCCCTCATTGTTATGTAAAAAGAACCTCTGATAAACAATACAAGTTACTCTGAATATTAGCAAAATTATAATAATTAATGAGCAAATCAATTTAATTTAAAGCCACCTCGAGATGAATTTTGAAAATCACTACGCAACAATTGGCTAACATTTCTGTACTAACTCCAGGCAGGATAAATTTATTTTGGGTCTACCATTGATGCAGGATCGAGCACCTCCATTCAGCACCCATTAAAAGGGGACAGAAAGCTGCCCTGACCTGGCAGCTGGGAATTCTCCCAAAGTTCCTCCTCTCAGTCCAGGGGCCAAGCCAGGGTTGAGGAGTGTGGCCAGAGCATGCTGTGCAATGACTATTTCCAACCATTGCAAGGCGCAATAATTTACATCCACTAATCTGAGGCTTGTCTAAATTATGCCATGGACTGAATCATCACCAAACGTACTGGGGAAGAACAGAGATGGGATAAATCCATATTTTCCTCCCTCCCACCACCAGGTCCTGTGTAAGCAGACCTCTGTTACAGCTGAGGATCTAGCCCCAGTTTTGAACATCCCAAACGATGTTCCTTGGCAGACTGTTCTGATGTCTTACACAACTACTCACTGTCAGGATAATTTTGGGTGACATTCAGCCTAAGCATACACCATCTTAATTTTCACATGTTATTTTGATTGACCCAATCGGAGTAATGTCACTCCCACCTGAACAATTCATCTAACACTGCTGTTGACGTTTGTAAATGGTAACAATGCTTCCCTCAGTATACAGTTTCAAACAAGAGGGCAAGAGAAAGACATTAAATAAACAGAATTATTGGAGAAAAAATGGTATGGTATGTGATGTTACATAGCTTCCAGCTGCTCTGTCAAATGTCATCTGCTGTGTGCTGAAAAATAAACTTTAATAACATATATATTATTATAGACTTTAAATATTCATATATCAAAATTGTTCTGGGTCAGATCTTTTGCCTGGGAATTGATGCTTTGCAAAATTGCCTTTATTTTTAGCTGACAAAGCAAGGCCCTACACTCAATATCATGGCATTTCTCTGCTCCTCCCTTCCAATCCAAGGGACAAAAGAAGTCCTTCGGAGGTGGGAGAAAGAGGAGAGAGCCACAGATCCTGTGGCATCTGGGGGAGGTGGGATTGGGAGACACAAACAGCTCCCGACATGGGAGGGAGAAGGAAATGGGCGGTACAAAAAGCCTCTTGCATGAGGAGCGATAACGCAGGACCCAGATATGGGAAAAGGTGGAAATGGAGGGCACACGAAACAGCTTCGACCAAGTCTGTGATTCCAAGATCACAACTAAAGCTTTACTATTTACATAGTATTCTTCTGTCAGGATATTTTCACTTCACCATCTCCATCAATTTTACTCTAATCCAAATCACCTGGGAACCACTCCACTCCCTGTCCGATTTCTTTTCAGCCAACCGGGATGGGTCATTTTTGGTGGGGCTCCTGATACATGTCTATTGTTTCTGTGGAGTCCATTAGCTAGGAAATGGGATTTCATTACTCTCACAGCCTCAGCTTCCATAGCTACATCTCAACTTCTGGGAACAGCCCAGCTAAGAATCTCCCCCACCCTTTCCAGACAGCTTCTCAGATGGTTTGTAAGCTTAAAAAACTATTTACACTTAAATGGTTGGATAGCACAGAGTGTTCAGCCTCCATGAGCAGCCATGTGTGAGACCCTCCAGTTATTTTCATTTTCCCCCTCTGAAATCTCAGTCAAATATATTTCCTGAACCATGAAACAGAAAAAACATTCACTGACCTCTATAAATTAAACAAAGTCATCATTAAAAAGTCAACAATTACCACACAGTGATATTTGAGCTAATACAGTCACTCAATTTACTCAGAGAAAATAACCAGAGTATCTCATAAACACTCCACCCATCGAATTAGGAGTCAGTGTGGAACGATTTTCAGCCTCCTCTACAATGAGGTGTTTTACCATGGAATGTTTTTTATTCTTAAAACAATTTTCTCATGAGCTGTTCACAGGTGAATGGTACCAGACTAAAGTCAAATCTCTCTGTCTAAAAATATTTCCATAGGTGTTAAAGCCACCTATGCCTGACACCTGCTTGAGTACTAAGCTTACTGCTTAGTAATCAAGACCACTTTGGCCAACCTGAAGGCATTTACAGAACGTTCTTTTGTAGCCTTGGAGAAAATCACGAGGGAAAGAACTGGCTAGTGGGCTGCAGGCCCATCAATCCAAAGCTATGGTGTAATGTGGATATGATGTTATCAGCCTTCAGGGAGGAGGCTTAGCTATTACCAAGGAACTCCGCTGCCAGTTTTACATAAAATTAAAGACTACAAACATGTTAGTTTATATGAGTCCCTCCTGATAAAACCCCTCCTGAAATTAATACACGTAACACAACTAAGACTGAATTGATTTTTGTAACATTGGAGGTGCTTAGATAATTGTGCTGATGGACATCACTATAAAGGCATATAGAGAAAAAGGGGCCTTGAGCTGAGATCATGTATGTTGAATAATCATCCTACTGAGCATTATTTCCATAAGCCTCAAAATCAGCTAAGTTTTATTAGCCAAAAGAAAGGTGACAGTAACCTATATACAAATAGGGATGAGGCAGGTGCTGGATAGCACTGAAAGCTGCTGCTTTGATTACAGAGAGGCATTTTTCTGGCACAGACAGACGACTCATTTGTTGTTATGTCACCAGTAAAGAGGAAGACTTTGAAATAAAAAGTATGGAAGAAACTCCCATCTTTTCCCTTTAAGATGTTTTATCTGGAAGGCAAGACAGAATAATGGTTCAATTTATTACAAATACAAAAAACCCTTCTCCGGCTGAGTGAGAAGGTATTAGAAGATGCTATCATTTTCACACACTCAGATGCCTTCTGTCTTCTCTGCTCAGATAAGTGAAAGTTAGAAGAGTTCAGTCTAGTAATGTATTACATGTTGCATGTCCCAGACAGACCCACTGTCACTTCTCCAGTAATTTAGCCTAAAGGAGACAGGTGGAAAGATTATTTACTGATCCAACAGCTACCATGCCTTAAAGTACTTTTTTTTTCATCACCACCTGCTGCCGTTATTATTCAAGATCACACTGTTATTAAGGCATACATTACTATTACAATTTATACCAGTCCTAGCATATTCTCTTTACTGCTGAAGGACATCACTTTTAAAACTGTTTGTTCAATGTCTTCATAAAAAGTGATAAACCAAAACTTAGTGCTAAGAAAAAACAGACAAAACAACAGTCATGAATGGCAGTAGGCACCTTTAAGTGGGAAGACAGGAAAACATCCTCTGGCATTTTTAGCCCTCTGGACAATAAAAGGAGACTAATTCCGGTCAGGCGATGGCTATATCACCAGTCCTATCAAATAAAGGTAAATTTCAATTATATTTGAAAACACCAACCTAAGTGGAAAGAATAATCAGGAGAATATATTTTGGGGCAACAGTCAGGTCTCCATATGAATGACCTGAATAGGACATGACATTAGCCATAATCTAAGCAAAAATATGTAATATTTGACATGTTAATACAAAGAATGAAAAGAATCTTGGAAGTGTTAGAAAGTTTTAATCACTTTATTTTATATATATAAAATCAGCTACATACAAACCAATTTTAACCTGATTAACTATAGCAATCTAGGGATAGATGTTCAAGTGAAAAAGATGCTGGAGAGTTGTACCCGGGGGACATTTTCATTAGAGTTACCATCAGTAAACCTTTTGCACATACACATTTCGTAGATGCTGTGCTTGGTATGTTTCCTGTGTAGAGGTTAAAGAGCGTAAGGGCCAGAACAAAGCCCTATTTCTGCTGACTTGACCATTGAAGTAGACCCGCAAACAGCGATCACCTGTCATTGCAGCCAGTAGGGGAACAGTTTGCTGGTAGAGATTACTCAACAGAGCTTCAGTAGGCCTTTCCTCCAAACAGTGTCATATGTGGAAGAGAGGTCAACAAATGCAGCTCCTGTCTTTAGCCGCTGCTGAAAACCTGCCTCGATGTGTCCACACAAGGCAGCTACCTGGTCACAGCCACTCCTGTTTGGACGAAACCCTGCCTGCTATTTAAGTAGAGTTTGCTTGATTGCACTAGTCATTCTGGAGAGCAGTATTCTTTACATCAGTTTGAATGAGGTTAGAGAGTAAGGAGGTTGGCTGATAACTGGTGGGGTCTTCAGCAAGTTTAGCGGGCTTGAGAAGTGCCATAACCATTACTTTGAGCAATTCTTTTGGCATTTCCCCAGTATTGTGCATTCTTGTAAAAAGTGCTGCAAGCCATAATTTTCCACTCTCCCCCAAGTTTTTAGGGCATTCTGGAGGGATTCCATCTGCCCCTGCAGCCTTAAGATTTTTTGTCACTGCCAAGGCTTGGTTAACTTCTTCCAAGGTTTATGTGGCAGAAATCTCTGACTTCTCAGGGCACTGAGAAAATGATTTTTGGAGTTTTGTTTTTATATCCATGTGTTGGATTTTATCTGTGGGAGTCTTGCTATTTTAAAGGAGTTGCGAGTCAATAACATTTGCTGTGACTTTTGATGGTTTCTTTATATATGTAGATGCTGCTGCTTTGGCAGTACAACACACAAATCGTCAGACCCATCAGCCATACTCTCACCAATGACCTTTCAATAATGAGACTACTTCCAAAAGTGGAAACTTCAGCCAAATCCCCAGAAAACAATGGTCTCTACCTTCCACTTAGACAAACTGAGCTCAACGTGACATTCTGCAGTGAGCTAGTCAAACATGAAGCCACCCCAAAATATTTAGGCATGACCTTGGATCGCAGCCTGGCCTTCTGACAACACCTCGAGAACACCCGAAACAAAATTAAGCCTAGGGTGAGCCTCATAAAATGGCTGGCGGGAACATCATAGGGTTCTGATCCCAGGACACTGCACACAGTGGCATTAGCCCTAGTCTACTCCGCAGTGGAATACTGTGCACTGATATGGACCCAGAGCTCTCACGCTAAGCTCCTGGATCCGCAACTAAACGGGGCAATCTGGATAATCTTGGGAACATTAATGTCAACTCCAAGAGATTGGCTGTCTGTTCTGTCCCATATTCACCCTCCAAAAATACAGACAGTATCCCAAACCTCCACTTTCCCCTCCAACATAAACCAAAACACCAGAATCCCCCTGCACGATGACTTGAAGAATGGTGATAATCAATGGCGTGCAACCTTGGATATCTCATCAGTCCCAAATAAGCACCTAATTACTGACCTTATTGAGGAAGTTCCAGACTTTGACCTTTGATAGAAAGAATGGTGCATACTTAACCGCATATGAACATTGCATGGAAGATGTGCCAGAAACAATTCCAATGCAAAATGAGAAGTAGCCCGGACTGCGATTGTGGGCCAGTGCCTCAAACCATGGAACATATAGACTCCTCCTGCTCTAAGTGTTCAAGGGTAGACTCACTGACATTCACCAACTTACCCCTAATGCAATGAACTAGATTTCAAAACTAGACATTGACCTATAAACTGATTGTTGCAAACCAAACCAATGCCATGCGAAGATGAAGAAGAAGAAGACGGGAGAAAGCCATATTTGATTAACCTTTTTCTATCCTTACACCCTGGAACAATAATATAGTCAGGCAAGATTCAAAATACATGTCACACTTTCAGCTGGCTAACATGCTTTGAAACATTTTGGGAAAATAGGCAATATTTTAACTCTCTGCTGAAACATTACTGTGGAAAAAGTGGCCTAAGTTTATGTCAAACTGTTAGAAAGATCCATTCCATTTAATTCTATACTCTCCCCAGCTTCAGTTTAAGAAAGGGCCTTCCACCCATCTCTTAAAAAAAACCAACTCCCCACCCCCACCCCAAAAAAAAAAATCCATCACAATCTTCTACTTCTTTCTGTCTAGCACCTTCCAAAGAAGATAACAAAATGTATTAACTTTTAGTAACATATAGTGAATTTCAGGCTCCATTGAAATCAATGGCAAAACTCTCATTGACTTATGTGGGACAGAATTTCACCCATTCTTTTAAGTAATACCAGGATATATTTTCATTTTTGAATAGTAGTAGTCTCCTAAAATTATACACTCACCCAATCTGTCCTAATTAAAAGTGTCTGTGTGTATACACACACAGTTTTGTTACCGATTCATCACATATTCAGTTTTAATGTCTATGTCCCATTTTTTTCTCTTGTCTGTTTCCATGATTAAGTGAAGGGGGAGTGGGGAACTTTGTGTGGATCAATAAAAAAGCACTACTTGGGATTCTTGTCCCTAGTCAATGTTTAGGTGTGCTCCCTGGTTTACTGTGTGTAACACATACGAATGTCGTTTAGCCTGGGATGTTTAAACAACTAATAATATATTAACAATGTGCAAATAATCCAATATTCCATTCTATAAAGGCTCCTGCGTACCTCTCATCACCATCATGTCTGAGCACGTTCCAGTGGTGCATTAAATGATACCACTAACATTTGTCAAGAGAGGTTTGTTCTTTCTGTCATCTTCTTGCCAGGGGGGAAATTGCTGTGTAGTGGAGTGTTTCCATTGACTTCTGTAGGCTTCAAAAACCTTAATCTGGATTAGGGCTTGATTACACTAGTTGCTGTGCAGCAGCAATTGCCATTAAAATACCACATTTACCAGTTATTACAAAGTGGTTAATTAGTGGGCAGAACTTATTCTTCTGATGTTATTTTGTGATGCTGAATTTATTGCCACATTATGGCTCTGCAATAGCAAACGGTTTATTAATCTAAACTGTATATACAGCTATGCATGACTGCAGTATGTGTTTTCCATCTATCAAGATTTGCTGTGTCTGCTAGCCCCAAAACCATTCAAGATCCATGTTATTTTCCATAATAAATCCCATTCAGCCATTTAAAAGAAAAATCACAAGTAGGAAAAAGTTGGAAGTGTCAAATGTGGGAGAAAATGCTTATGATTTTAAATAAAACTCTAACAAATTTTGTTGGTAACATTAAAAATATTAGATAAACTAATCATTTATTTTCAATCATTTGCACTGATTTTGTTATTATTAAACATCACTATATGACTGTTATCTGCATATTCAGTATTCACTAAAGAAAATGAGAAATAACTGGCTAAGCAGTGATACTGCTGAAAAAGAAAGCGGGGTTACACAGGCTCACAAACTGAATATGAATCAACAATGTGATGCGGTTTCAGAAAGGACTAATATCATTCTGGGGTGGATTAACAGAAGTGTTGTGTATGAGACACGGGAGGCAACTATCCCATTCTACTTTGCACTGATGAGGCCTCAGTTGGAGGGCTGTTTCCAGTTCTGGCACCACGTAATAAGAAAGGTGTGCACAAATTGGAGAATGCAGAGGAGAGCAATAAAAATGATAACAGGCCAAAAATGACCTCTCTAGAAAGGTTATCAAAATGTGCATATTTAGTCTTGAGCAAAGAAGACTGAGGGGGGAATATAATAGCAGGATTCAGGTATTTTAAGGGCTGTCACAAAGAGGATGGTGATCACTTATTCTCCATGATGAGTAAAGGTAGGAGAAGTAGTAATGGGCCTTAATCGGCAGCAAGGGGACTTAGATTAGATATTAGGAAAAGCTTTCCAACTATAAGGAAAGTTAAGCATTGGAATAGGGCTTCCAAGAGAAGCTTTGGAATTACCGTAATTGCACAATTTTAAGGACAGGTTAGACAAACACCTGTCAGGGATGGCCAAGGTATACTAGGTCCTGCCTCAGTGCACGCCGCCGGGGTGTGTGTGTGTGTGTTGAATAGATGACCTCTTAATGCTCCTTCCAGCCCTAAGATTCTTATGAGATAATAGATCTGAAAATTATGTGTGGTATAATAAATAAGTGCAATTAATACAATAATTAATTATATATTTCTAGTACATACTACTAGTGTTTTCAACCAAAGGATCCCCAAATGTTTTGCAAACTATAAACAGAATTTTGCTCTTCACTTCCATAACAAGGTCACTTTCTACAGACATTTCTAGGGTGAAAAATGCACCCATAATGGTATCTAACATGCTTGAATAAACTGGCCCCTATCTTTTGCACCAGCCAAATCCTCAGAATGATAATCAAGTAGAGAACATATTGCAGTAATCCAATCTAAATAGAAAGAAATACTTCTCTGTATGATATGTCATCAGCCAGTGGAAATCAGGAAGACAAATATTGCAGCTGGATTTTAAAATGGCTGGATAATTTTATGACTAATATTACACATTATTTTCAGTGTGCTATGCCTTTCTGAGCATTGAGAGTTCCTAATGACACTGTGTGTGACTACATGGATCTGATCCCTTCTGTTTCCACAAAAGGTATTTTTGAACCTAGCTGCCTTTTTAGACACCTAAGTTCACCATTTAGAAACCACAGACAGTCTCAAAATTGCCAGTCAGATGCTGCCTAACCTCTTAGGTGCCTAACCTTCTGCTAGTTTGCATTCAGAAAGTCACCAAGCACTAATGCAGTCACACAGCTAATGAGAGGCTTGGTTGTCCTAGCTAAAGCCAAAGCCACAAAGCCCCTCAACTCCTCTTTTCTTCCTGCCTCTCTCCTCAGCATTTACTCATGGCTAGCTTGAGCAGGACGAGACTTGCTTCCATAGGCACCTGTATCTCCCCATACAATGCAGGGGGAGCCTGGGCACCTAACTAGGTTTCCACTAGGTGGCAGAGCACCTAGGAGTGAGGCATTTCAATGTGTAACTATCTTTATAGATCCGGCGCTCAGGGCCAGGTTTTCAAAGGTATTTAGGACAGGCACATAGTAGGATTATTTAAAGCTCTATTCTCATTGATTTCAATGGCAGTTAGATCCCTAAACTGATTATCTGCTTTTGAAAAGAGCTCCCATTAAGGTCTGGATTCATAGATGGGACTTAGGTGTCTAAAGAGGCAATACCTAACTTTTAGGCACCTAGCCACCCAGTGGAATTCACAGTCCGGAGGATGATTATTGCATTGGATTCTGTAGGCAAGACAGGCAGGGAACACCTATGTTGAGAATCCCACTGGAGCTTAGATGACAGACAGGCATCTGGGCTCCTGTCTAAGGCAGCAGTGCGCATACCCAATGGCTGAAACTTAGCCACCTGGGTTTTTTTACAGAAAACATTTAGGCACTTAGGGAATTTAGTTGCCTGTGAAGTTAGGCAGCAGCTGAGCAGGGATTTTGTGAACTGCCAGTGGTGGCTAAATGTTGGCCTTATGCACCCCATGGGAGTTTGAAAATCTGGCACCAAGTGATCACTCACATTAACACTATTTTCAAAATAAAATAATATAGGTACGGCTTTGGGTTTGCTTTCATCCACTGAATTTAAAATTACAAAGAAGTAAACATTCAGGATATGGAAAGGACCAGTGCCGAGCAGTCATTGGTGTTGTCTGGAAGAAGGTACTCAGCACCATGAAGGATTAGGCTGTAAGGATGGAATATATCACATTTGTTGAAACTGGAACCTTTTATGCTAGACAAATTATTCATATTTTTAGATATATTTTTCTCAAGGCAATCTCAGTATAATTACATACATTGACATACCAATTTAAAGGTGTGTACTGATAAGATCTTTAGAGTAATTTAAAGAATGCCTTTCAATTTGAATTGGGTATTGATAGTGCTACACTGGAAAAAACTGCAGCATTTCCATGGGATCAAACATACAGTTCAGTTCAAAAGACACTAAAATACAAAAACTGTTCTGTTACAGTGTAGTGCTTATTAAAATTGTATTTCTGGAGGCAGGAGCTCAGCTGGTGTAAATTGCCATAACTCCACTGACGACAATGAAGCTACAACAATTTACAGTAGATGAGGATTAGCCTTCCTCATCTTTTAAATGAAAGCTTGCAGATAATTTCATTTAGAAAGCCATAATCACTTACTCTAGGAAGCTAAATTTAGTCTAATTTCTTCACTGCCATCCATTTACACCACAAACTCCTAATTTAAGAACCAACTGCTTCTCAGGTGTGAATGGTTAATCTGCTTTTATATCTCCAGAGCTCTGTCTCATAATTTCAGTTGATTTAAGGAAAAGGGAAGAGGCAGTAAGCATGTATCCCCACCCACATGATGGGATTATGTAAAAAAAGCTAGAATGAAACCATGAACATCTTAACAAAATTATAGTCTATCAATTTTATTAAATAACAATAATAATTAATAATAACTTAAACTCAGTTTTCTGCCCAGGAATCTCTAAGTGTTTTAAAAAGCTAACCACTGAAATTTTACAACAATCCAATGAGTAGGTAAGAAAATAGTAGGGGTGAAAAACATCAACTATTCTCACAGAGCGTAGCAACTCAATGCAAGTGTTCAGACAAGCAGTGAACAATACTATGTGCATTTAAAATCCAAGGGAAACATAAGGCGGTGCAATGGATTTCCCTAAATTACATTTTGGCAAGAAAAGTTGGATTAACACTACTACCGTTAAAAAAAAATATATGGCATGGGATCTTCAGGCTATTTTTCCAGTGAGAGCTAAAGATAGCATGGATATAAATAGCAATGTAGCTGTGGGAGCTTGGACCATGGGAGTGGACACATGGTATAGCCATGCCAAGTGCAAACCCACCTGGAACAGGTGGATATATTCTCAGCAAGGCTAAGCCATGTACCAAAGTAGGGGAAACACAACCCTAGCTTGTAGTGTAGACATAGCCTAAGTGACCACAACTGGCCAGAATCTCTGTTTTACATCTCATCTGAAGGCCACCGTATCCCACAGAATTTCTCTCTCTAACACCATGCTAATTAGACACTAAATGCTGAGTCACAGGATGCATGTCACCCCATGATTGCCTGCAGCATTTAGGCATACCTTAGAAATTCCCCTCTGAAGTATTGACCAGGCCTCAGCTTCCTTAGCTTTTTTAAGATCAAGCAGGATGACTGCCTAAGAGAGTTTGGCTGCTGGCAACTCCATTTAAAACAAAAACCAAACCAAACCAAACGAAACCAAAAAAAACAGGCTCCATTTGGCAATAATATTTGACCACATTATCTTCTGTGAGGCGAGTCTTTGTAAACAAGAACATGTCACCTACAAAAGAAGAGTTTGCTAGAAATGTGGCCAAACTGTTAGCAAAAAGGTAGTCATAGTCAACAATGAGACTAGTTCCTGATTTGCATGTAATCTTTTTTTCTTATTGAATATGATAAAGCTTCAACCATATCATAGTTTTTTATTTTGTACCAGGTCTATTTATTTTTGGTTCATCCCTTCTGGTGTGGGTATTGCATAATCTTAGAAACCAGAGCCAGAAAATAGCTAGCCTATCTCCTAGAATTAAACTGCAGGATTAGTCTGGGTAATACAACTGCTACAACTCTGCCCAATCTCCTTTTAAAGGTCTGGAGCAGGGGGGTTTATACTCCATGTGGGAGGCAACCTAGTGACAGAGGATGTGGAGAAAGCTGAGGTACTCAATGTCTTTTTTGCCCCCGTCTTCACAGACAAGGTCAGCTCTCAGACTACTGCACTGGGCTGCACAGAATAGGGAGGAGGTGAACATCCCGCAGTGCTGAAGGAACAGGTCCAGGACTATTTAGAAAGACTGGACATACACAAGTCCATGGGGCCAGATGCAATGCACCCAAGGGTGCTGAAGGAGTTAGCTGATGTGATTTCAGAGCCATTGGCTATTATCTTTGAAAGCTCGTGGCAACTGGGGGAGGTCCCTGACGACTGGAAAAAGGGAAATATAGTGCCCATCTTCAAAAAAGGGAAGAAAGAGGATCGAGTGAACTATAGCCGGTCAGCCTCACCTCAATCCCTGGAAAAATCATGGAGCAGGTCCTCAAAGAATCCATTTTAAGGCACTTAAAAGAGAGGAAGGTGATCAGGAGCCGTCAGCATGGATTCACCAAGAGCAAGTCATGCCTGACCAACCTGATTGCTTTTTATGAAGAGGTGACTGGTTCTGTGGATGAGGACAAAGCGGTGGACGTTATATACCTTTACTTTAGCAAAGCTTTTGATACGGTCTCTCACAGTATTCTTATCAGCAAGTTAAAAAAGTATGGGTTGGATGAATGGTCGATAAAATGGATAAAAAACTGGCCAGAACAAAGGGCTCAATGAGTAGTGATCAATGGCTCCATGTCTAGCTGGCAGCTGATCACAAGTGGAGTGCCCTGGGGTCGGTCCTGGGGCCGGTTTTGTTCAACATCTTCATTAATGATCTTGAAGAGGGGGTAGATTGCACCCTCAGCAAGTTTGCAGATGACACTAAGTTAGGGGAAATGGTAGATACCCTGGAAGGGAGGGATAGGATACAGAAGGACCTAAACAAATTGGAGGATTGGACCTAAAGAAATCTGATGAGGTTCAACAAGGACAAGTGCAGAGTCCTG
>ML675627.1:9379247-9434640 GCA_007922155.1 Mesoclemmys tuberculata | reverse complement strand
CAGGACTCTGCACTTGTCCTTGTTGAACCTCATCAGATTTCTTTAGGCCCAATCCTCCAATTTGTTTAGGTCCTTTTGTATCCTATCCCTCCCTTCCTGGGTATCCACCACTCCCCCTATATTAGTGTCCTCTGCAGGGCACTAGCATTATGGATGAAAAGGTGTTTCCATAAAACAGCAACAATTACAAGGGTTCAGCTACCTGCTCAGCATCATACTACAAACTGGTGCTAATCTGATCTCAGTCACCAAAGAGCTCCTTGAACAAATGTCAATCTGCCAGGCCAATGCTGGCCTCATTAATGACGGTTTCTTTAGCATGTGAATTGGTTTTAAGGGTGAGTCGGTTCTACGTCAGATGATCAAATGGCTCAAGTAACTTTAGAAAATAAAGCTCTGCAGGAGGAGCACTCTACTGAAAAGCTGCATGGTGCTTTTCACTGCAAAACTATTAGGTATATTATTAAGTAAAAGTTATTCTGAATAAAAAGGCCTGCATTGTGCAAAGCAATTATTCTAAAGTACTAAATGGGCAGAAAGCATCTCTTATTAAAGTAGTGCCATGATGTTATATTAATTCCCTACTATTGTAATCTTTTCCTTCTCTCCTGGGCTACATCTGCGCTATAAGCTGGGGGTGTGATCACCCTGCTTGCGTACACATACTTGTGCTAGCTCTTGTCAAGCTAGCAGGAGTATAAATAACAGTGCAGCCGTGGAAGCACGGGAAGTGCAGCTGAGGCACGGCTTAGCCGTCCCGAGTACAAACCTGCCTATAGTACCCTAGTAAACCAGTGGGTGGGTAAACAGCCCGGCTAAGTTGTGCCTCCACAGCCACAACCCACACTACCATAGTTACACTGCTGTTGATATTCAACTACTTCCGTAAGGGCTAGCACCAGTATGAGCTCATAGATGAGACATAGCCTCGGAGGAGCATGTATAGAAAGGGAAACTTCATTTTCTAATTCCTGGAGTTCCCAGACAGGATTCTCTGTCTTGAGTCTCCCAGAAAATGCTCACTGTTTGTCAGAGGTAATGCCCAGCATGTGCTAGGTCATTTTCAGACAGAGACAAAGGTACAGTTCCCGTCCCAGTGAGCTCACAAGCAAAAGGCAAAGAACCAGAACAAAAGCAGACACACGGCAGGGAGATCAGATTGTTGCTGTGGCTATGCTATCAGATTCCTTATCAAGTTACCTGGTGCGTGATGGAGCCATGATTTATCCCATTTCAGAGAGCAAGCACTTGTGGGGAGTGTTAAGAGGAACAATCCTGTTGACCCTGGTTTGGGAAATTGTGCTGAACACGGTTTGCCTTTGTCAATACTTGTAAGTAAAGCACGAAGAGCACTGGTTCACCCATTGTTAACAGTCAACAACTGGCAATTTTTGTAGAGCAACAAGGCTTTAGAGTGGGGTGTGGATACCCTGTCCCAATGGTGTTTCTTTTTTTAATACCCATATCTCGATGCACAGAGAGAGGGAACTATCACACAAATAATAATTTATTCCAGTGGCTGGATATTTTTTTAATGTTAATTTAAGACAATCATATTTATTACTATCTAGAAGTTGGAGGGAGGAGAAATGCAAATAATAAGGAAAAAAAGCTCTCCCCAGGACAAAAATTAATTCAAATTCATTGTAATAACTTGTGGACATTGGCTCATTAAAACACGACTGTCAATTATCAGGTTATTTACTTGCACACTAAATTCTGTAGGCACAGCATATCTGGATTTCAGTCCTGATTCAAAATGAAGACTTGCAAAATTGTGCTAATGGAGTGCCAATCTGAGTTCAGTGGCTTATAGGCACAATTCAGAGAAAACATTTTTACAAGTTAATGACCCTTTTCATCAGTGTAAATGGCCAAAATATACTGTAGATTTTTTGAGCATTTACATAATATAGCCATCCCAAAGAGATAAGAGAGCTATTTTCTCAGATTAAATATCAGCCATATATCAGATAATTCTTGTTGCAAGGGCAAAAGGAGATGACTCCCCATTATCACCTCTGCAACATACATAATTGCTTTGTCTTGAGAAAGACCAAAAGGCAACTTTAGAATCAACAACACAACACCATGTAAAATCATTTTAACCTTATGCATTCAGGGAAGTTGCCTGTATCCTGAAACAGTTTTCAAGACCTGATCTTTGAAAGGACTTGGGGGGACATATTTGCTATCTGGGCTTGGCCAGGGAACAATTTTTGCAAATGAGTGTTGAGAAACACTTTGTTAACTGCGTAGGCTGTGGGTTAGGTCTGTGAAGGGGACAGAGGCTCAATGTTGCAATGCCCAACTTTAGGTACCTGCCGTCTAACAGAATCCACTGCACCAAGTTCGTTACCTAATCTTCATGTAGAAATGGGTAGTGTTAGGAACCTAAGAATGGGATCCACAAAAAAAAGTGTGCTGAGCAGGGATTTGGTGAAACTAGCCAATGGGAAATAGAGAGGAGAGGAGTGGGCCCTAAGCCCTGCCCCTCAAAGGAATTTACCTACCTAAATCAGAGACAGAGGGAGGTGCTTATCTCTTCTTGGGATTCACAGCCATGAACCTTCTCCTGGAGTCTCTCACTCACACACGCACACACACACACACACACACACACACAAATGTGTCCCCCTTTATAACCTTTACCCGAGTGGTTGGAGAACTCATCCAGGAGGTGGGAGACTTGGGTTCAGTCCCTGCCTCTGCATGATTTAGAGCAGGGAGTTGAACCAGGTCTCCCACTTCTGAGGAGTGAGGCCTAACCACTGGGCTATGGGATATTCTGAGGTGGGTTGCTCTCAATACCTCCCAATGAAGCTGTTCCACTTTGTATAAATAAGGAGCCTTTGGACCAGGGACTTGAATCTGTGCTCTGACCACTGAGCTAAAGTTTATAAGGAGGAGTGGGAGGGACAGAGTTTCCTAATTCTTTGTGAGAAAGGGCTTAGGCACCTCCCTCTAATACAGACTTTGAAAGGGTTTTGGCACCATCCCTTTCTTCTCCATTTTCTGTTTGCAAACTTAGGTGGCTTCCCATTAAGCTCGCTGGCTTTCATAGCTCCCATCTTTAGGCACCTAACTCTCCCTGTACATTGTATCGGGAACCTGGGCACCTAACTCAGGGCTGTGGATTCCACTTGGCAGGTAGGATGCAGAACGTTAGATGTTGCAATGCTGAGCTTACGTCCCCTTTGTGAACCTCGCCCCAGGCCTCTAAATAGGCATTACGAATATTTATCTGCTGAAGTAAAATGCCATTCACAGCTTGACCTCTGGGATCAGAAAGCGCTACCTCGATGAGGAAGAACAGCCATGTCGTCTTAATGACAATGTAGTGCTTGCTCAATGCTCTTCAAAATAGTGTGCTTTTAGGGTAAGAATATTGTGCATTTAGAGTTAGGCATTGACCTAACTGTGTCCCCATGGAAGACACTGGAAGTTTTCCCAGTGATTCAGTAGGAACAGATTTAGGCCAGTGCTGAGCACTTTTGAAAATCCCGCCCTTAAGGCTTTGTTTTCACAAACTCAGGCGCAGGATTAGCCATGAAAATTGGACAGCTGCGTATGTGAATGCCCAGTAAATACACGTCTGGACATCTACCTGCGCCTATATAACTGTGTTTACAAATTAAAATCCAGTGTTGCAAGGACCTTTTGGGGCACAGGGGTCAACCTCTTTGCAAGATCTTGTTCTAAATGCAGTGCATGCAGTTTTTGTTCATTCGATTCTGTATGTGACTTTTTAAAAATCAGGACCTTAACTTGGAGATACATTTTGCTTCCCGGACCCTGCTGTCTTTCACCTACATCTCACATTAATTTCAATGGGAGCTGCATGGGCTCGGTATGTCCTGGGTTTTTTTCCCTATGATTCAAGTATCCACGTTATGCTCCTCATCCATCATTGGGACGAGAGACAACAAGGTTGGTGAACTTCAGTAAAATTTGGTGAAACGTTAATGCAAGCCAATTACATTCTTTTTTAAAATAACCATTTTAGCTGGTCTTCAGGTTAAAAAAAAAAACAAAAAAACCTTCCCCCACCCTCCAAATTAGTGGAAAGTATAACAGAAAAGGAGATTTGTCACCTTTAAAGCACATTATAGTGTGTTACACTCAAGGATAAAATTTCACTTTGCAAGTAACCTACTAAATCAAGAGACCTATAACCATCTCTCATCTAATACGTTAGCTAACAAGTGAAATTCTAAGGTAGGAGCTTTAGCGTGCTTTTTTAAAAATGAGGATGGCAGAATGACTGACTAGGCTAGTATTCTTGTTGACTGATGAGTCCCGAAGCAGTTTAATATGACAAACAGTTTCTCATAGCAAAGTCCTCTTCTTCTAATGGGGATTCTGTTCTCAGAAACGTGTACTTTTGACATCAGAAACAAATTGCAATGAGATGCAAAAGAATGAGGGTTGGCCACAACAAGCTATTTCTCATTCCAAATAGCTCCAGATTTCATCAAATGCAAAGAACAGAGCTGGAAGGGAGGTGGGATATGTTTTGAAACAATAACTTCATAAAATGGCTGCTTTCATAATTTGCATCGATTATATTTTACTTCTGAATAAGGAAAACAAACACTCTAGCGAAAGGCAACATGAAGTTAATGCATTTCTCAATTTCATTGTGCCATCTATTTGTTGCACTGGTTCTTAATAGAATATTTTAATATTTTCATAATTTAAAAAGAAATACCATATACTATGCACTAATTTCTTTTTTTAAAATGATGTACTTTTTGTGTCTTCTTTACTCATATGACCTTGAAAAATATTAAACTATTGTTAAGGTTGAAAGTCAAGCACTCAAGTGTTACAAAATCCCAGAATTAAGAATTTATTACTCAAGTTGGAGTGAACATTGACATTAATAAAGCTATGCAAAGTATCCTAGGATGTTTAATGATCATAACTGTTCGGATTTCAGTTCTGTGTTTCATGAGAAAATGGAATGACAGGAAGAGAACAGCTGAGATACTATGGTTATAGCTGTCATAAAAGTTTGTAGAGAAAAATAAAAGTTCCTTAACATTCCTAGTTTGTTTGTAAACTAACTCACTAGAAGGCAAGTGTCTTCAAAGAGCTCTATACTGCACAGGTATATAGTGCAGGATCTCAGATGTTAGTGGGAAAATGTTGATTTTTAATGCAGACCACCATAAAAATAATCTGGTTTTATTTCCAGCTACCACACTTACTACTTTGATTATTCCACTCAGCTGATGCATCAGGTTGATCTGTTTTTACTATTACATTTAATCTTTTTTAAAAAATTGGACAAGTGGCCTCACTTGAGTTTTAGTGATGCAAAACTGTGTAACAGTGGAGAATCCATGTTCTCTTCACTGAGGCATAGACGTCATAATTATTTGTAACTCTCTGGGCACAATCCAAATTTATTATAGTCAAGAGAAAGACTCACTGACTTCATTGCTCATTGAATCAGATGCTTATCCATCTATATTCAACATGGTTATGAGAGCTGGAGAGCCTCCAAGAAGAAAAAAAAAAAGCAAACCATAACAGTAAACATGGAGATTTAACATACTTAATGTCACATCAATCATTCTAAATGTTATGCAATTTATAAACTAAATAATTCCCCAAAATAACAGAGTAAAGCAAACAGAGACTTCGGTTGTCTACACTGCAATTAAACAGTCCCGCAAGGCTGAACCCCACGACTCTGAGTCAGTTGGCACAGACCAGCAGCCGGTTTTCTATTGCAGTATTGAAATACTCCTAATCTCAAATACCTCACAGGCCTCCATGATCTAAAAGCTCATCAATAGTTTTCATTTGTTGTCTTTTATGCCAATGATATTTTAGATTAATTAGAATAATTATAATTAATCAATTGTCACTCTCAGTTTTGCTGGATAGAAAATTCACCTGAAAGTGTAACCATTTAGATAAATATATTAGTAAATCCCCAAATTTTTAGCAATTTCTATGCATGTAGAACATAATACGTGAAGAGATTATGTATGTTTAAAGGACAAAGTATCAGCTGTGCTCCACTTGGAATTGGTGCAAGGCTGTGACCTCTTTAAAAAAGATCGATCAGCCAATTGGAATGTGGATTGGACAATCAATGTCCCCACACAGAATTCAATTTGAGTTTCTTGTATTGTGTAAATTGTAAAAGAGAATAAAACCTTTTTTTCAGTGATTTCTTTCATAGATGCTAAGTACATTATTCAGATTTACAAGTATATTGCATCTGACAGAACACCCAACTGCAAAAATCAGTATTTAGATTCAAGAATATATTAAAGAATGCATGGAAACCAAACTGAATTTTATACTTCCTCAGAAAAGGACAGTTAACTGATGTTTTTCTTAAGTGTGACTGGCAAAAATTTACTTTTAAAATCCTATGATTTCAACATTAATCTGTCCAAACATTTTTAATATGCCAATCACAATAGTATCTGAGGTTTGTCATGCAGTAAAGTGATGCTAATGGAAATGCTTTATGGATTGATTGATCTATCTATCCATTTAAGTTAATTTAGTGTTTGTGGCTGGTGATGGTTTAAGAATGAACTCCTCTACATATCACCCAAACACACCAAATCAGTGGATTAGATTTGTTATAGCAGATTCCAATGGTTAATTTATATTTCACAATTTTTAATTCTTTCCCTACAAATTGCTGGCTCCCATTTGGAATGATTCCTTGGAGTATCACTCTGTTTGTAACATATGTGTACAGTTCTTAACACTATCAGGATGGGATCACTGATTGGGGTCTACAGATAGCATTGCAATACACAGTACTGCCGACCACAAACATTTACAAAGTCATGTCAGGTTAAAAAAAACCAACATGAGATTGGTTTAAACATCAGGAGATATTTAAAGTAATAAATCTGGGGTTACATGTACTTGCCTTGTAGTTCTTTAGCCTTTATGTGTTGTGTTTTCAAGCATTCCTTCACAACCGTGAGGACTAAACACTTTCATTAAAAAAAAACGGAAATTGAAATTCTCATGGAATCATATAACTCCACGGTGACACTTCCAATAAAATCACAACTGGCGATACTGACTGTACATCCTAAGTAATAGTAAAAATTATAATACCCTCATACCCCCAGCTTTCATGTTTATAAGCCACTTTCCTGTTCTAGTGAATCTACTTCCTCTAACTCACCTTTATTCCGTGCAACCCACAAATGCTAACCAAATCCATTCCAAACTTTTATTAGTCTCTCACTCACTCTCCTTCTCTGCATTGGAACCCAAAAGCCTCAATTAGGATCGGAGTCCCACTGTGTTAGGAGCTATACAAAGTGTAGGGAGATATGTCCCCTATCTCAAAGAGTTCACAGTCTAATTGAAGTTTACACAAACAACAGGATAGAGGCAGGTTGGGATACGGAGAAAGAGGGTCACAGTACTAGTATGCTATTATAGAGGCTAGCTATATCCCCAGTCGATTGATGGTTAAGAATAATTTAAATCATCAAACTGTAGTCCCTTAATATTTTCCTTCCCCTCCCGCACCCCTGAAAGAGAGACTCAGGGCTTGCTGTTATTATTTGCATATTAATCATGTATCCTTTCCTTTTCCTCCTTCTACATAAAAAAACCCTAACTGCCCCACAACCTAGCATTATGGAGTAACTTGTAGGAAAACAAAACAAATCCTATCCTCCTTGGCCTCTGTAGGCAATTGGCCTCCCCTCCATGTATATAATTCCCATCTTGGGATGGCAGCTCCATGTAAGGTGAGGAGGCCACCAAGACCCCAAAGGTTTTCTCAGACTCCTTGCTGCAGACCATTGGGGTAGCTGTAGGCCCATGCAGGTGTCAAGTGAAAGAGAGCAGAACGTCCACATTAATTTATGGAGCATGCACTCTGCCTTCACAGCAGTGTGAGGCTGCAAAGGTGTTGCTATGGTCTACAGTACGTAGTGTCCTTCATCATTTCTGTACGCACCCCACTCCTTCCTTACCAAGGCATTCTCCCAAACCCACAAAACAGCTCAATGACTCAAGAACTGATGACATTGTTGGAGTTCCTGAGTCTACAAAGCATACATGATTCCGTCTAGCCTTGGAATCTATGAATTTCTGAATCCTCATGCTACTGGGGCACTTCAACACAAAATGTTGTCACACACCCCAATTTAAAAAATAAAATAAAGTGAAAAAGAACCTAGGTACAACCCTGCCCCCTTGGTCCTGTTGTCTTTCTTATTCTATTTAGAATAAGCAAATTGGGGCAGGGTCCATGTCTCCCTCTACATCTTGCACAATGTAAAGAAAACCCATGTGCAATATTGGATAACAGAAAAAAAAACTTAATGGCAGGATCCATTTCTCTTAATGGCAGATGTGATCACACTTGATGGCTGTGAATGCTGACCCATTATACTGGGTGGGAACCAGTTGTCACGGAACTTCAAAGATTCACATCAAAAGAGAAAAGGCAACTTAAGAAATGTGCTGGAAAGGCCCATCCTCTTTTCTTTGGCAGAATCAGTCACTAATATTCATGGTATTTGTATTTGTGGTACACCTTTGTGATAAGTGTGTAAAACCATGTTGAACTGTAACACAAAATAATATTACAATGAAAAAAACCACATTATTTTAACTGAAAACACAATATAGATGATAAAATGTATAAAAATAGTAATGTATCCTGCAGAAAAGCAAGATGGATACATTACTGAGGGGTGGTGGGGGCTGGAAATCATAGGATGTCCCTTTTCTATATGAATTACACTGTTAGGAACAACTTCTTTTGGGCATTATGTGACCTTTTCTGCTTGTATGGATTTCTCATGAGTCCTGGGGCAGTCACGGAGAAGCAGTGAATCATTTCCACAGAGCTTTTCCACCAGTAAAAAAAAATGGCCGCATATTTAATTCACTCTCCCTACTTAAATCACATTTTTATTTCAATATACACGTTCAAACTCTCCCACCAACAGGGATCTGATAATGCATGTGCAGTAAACAAATTCAGTTTCTGTTCTCACATATGGCATAGTGTATTACACTAACCAAACCATATTAAACAATGTCATACTTACAAATACAGGCAAGAGTTTAATTTAAATGACATTTTAATTTCTTTTTTTTTAAGTCCTTGCTATTTTCATTCTTTTCTTTTACTTGTCTCAAAGCTATTGAGCAGCTCTATGTGCAGAGGTTTTAATTATAATCGCACACTTGGCCATATCAAATCATTAGGCAACACACCAAGGCTACAGCACTAAGTTGTCTTAATTCAGTTTCTTCTATATATTAATCAATTAAAATCAGATTATGCTAGCCTTATGGCAAATAGTATCTTTTTCAGTGAGCAGCCTCATTGAATCTGGCCCTTTGTATCTTCATGACGGATTACAGAATGGCTTTGGGGGATGCACACCCAAGACTAGTACAAACCTCAGTTTGTAAGTCAGTTAAGGAAAAATTGTGTCCACCATAAATTTGCCAAATCCAGATGGTTAGAGATAAGACAGAAATATATTATTTTGGATCTTTTATTAATTTTACCAAATTTATGCAGCTTTTTTCATAGTATTTGTACCTTTAGATTCATAGGTTCTTCCTTCATTTGTTTAATATTTTATTTTGTCATCTCAACTAATTTGTGCTTTAATTCCTCCTATATTCACTTTAAAAGCTTCTTCTGTCTAATTTGTTTTCAACAGCATTTTCATCCAATGGGAAATGCATTCCAAATTTCTCCACCCATCAGCTCCTTTGGTTTTCACAATCTCTGCTTTATAAACTGTCAGCCTCCATTTTACTATCTTTGAGAGCTCAGTCAGTTTTATAAATCCAGTTCTTCCAGGAGAGACAGTGAAGTTTGGCAAGCTCAAAACTTAATTCTGTTAACAGATCTGTGCAACAAATTTCTATAATTTTGGAGAAAGAAACCATAGGTGTTACAGGAGTTACCTGCAATACTCGCAATAAAACTGCAGGTGTGCCAACTCCACCAATAAGAATGCATTTGGGGATAGATAAGAGAAGGGATTAGTGATGGGAAGTGGTTCTTGGACAGCAAGACTTAAAGGCATTATTGTGAACTGGAATCTCCTCTCCCAAAGGGTAACAATCAAAAAGGTGGGCAGGAACCTCATTCTCCTATCAAAGAAGCAATGTAAAACAGGAGTCTGGAAACATGTAGAGTTCACACACTGTTCTGAACACGTGACGCACACAACAGAGTACGAAATCTAAACTTAGTTCCTTCCCAGTTTTTGGATTTATTGGTAACTCATAACAATGACAGTACATAATCCTCAGTTAAAGTTTTCTCTCCATCAGGGCTGGATTTACATCTTACATGCCCCTAGGCACAGCCTCTTCAGCATCCCCTCGCTTACAGATGACCTTCATGTTTTCTGCATGGGAGGAGGAGGGGAGAAGAGCTGGGGTGAATGGCTGGGCCAGCTCCAGGTGGGAGGAATATGCTCACGCCTGGGATCCAGCTTCCGGCCTGGGGAGGGGACATGGCCTCAAGGGGAAGAGAAGGAACAGGGCGGCGGGGCCATGCGAGAGAGGAGGAGGTGCAGGGGGCAGGGCCAGCGCTCGTGTGGGGCCCCCAAATTGGCTGGGGCCCTTAGGCTTGGGCACTATTGGCCCATGCAGTAATCATCACAGTTTAGTCACCCCTGGAACACTGGTGCCACGAGGCACGTGCCTACTGTGCCTAACTGGAAACCCGGCCATGCTCCCCATGACCGGCTGGTTCTGCAGGACCTCAGTTTCTCCCACTTGATTTCTCTGCCCTAGAAAGCCATTCCAAAATCTCCTATATAGTCCTTGAGTGGGGCTAACAGGCAGACCAGACTTAACTACCTCAGAATGACACAGCAACATCTCTCTATATCAATTCCAAGCTCCTGAAGTCAGAAGTGCCCCAGGCAGAGCCCTAAAGCCAGCTGTGCTGTTCCAGGGCCACATGGTGAGAGCCTGTCACTAGTGCATATCACCATTGTCTTTTCAAGTCTAGTGATCTGCTAGTAAGGCCTAAGGGTCTTTCTATGCTGCAATTAAAAACCCACGGCAGGCCCATGCAAGCTGGCTCGGGCTCACGGGGCTCAGGCAAAGGGGCTGTTTAATTGCATTGTAGATATTTGGCCTCGAGCTGCAGCCTGAACGCAAAGGTCTACACCACGGGTAGGAACCAGCACCTTTCCTTACGTCCCACAAGCCCAAGTCAGCAGGCATGAGCCGACCGCGGCTGTCTAATTTCAGTGTAGACATAGTGTGAGGGAACGAGCCTCCGGTGTGTGCTTAGGTTTGAGTACTGCAAGCAGAAGAGGAATAGAACATATGTTACAGCAACCTCCTGCAAAGAGGCAGATACGAACTGAAAGCATCTGAAATAAAAACGAAACCTGAACAACAAAGTCCAGGGCAAGCTATTATTTTTTTTCTGTGGCTGAGTTTACCAGCTGAAGTATAGAGACCACCAAGTGAAGTAATTGAAGATGCGCAGGCCTAACAGTTTACCGGGACCCTAAGCACTGTGCCTCACCCAAAAAATCTGTGACTGAGGTGAAATGGGAAAGGGACAGGGCCCCAGTGAACATGATGTATCGGGGCCACAACTTTCTCTTGCCGGGCTTGAAGATATGAAGGTGTAATAATCTAGGTCCTGGTGCAGCAGCCTCAAAAGCCCTGTCCTGGGGAAAGAGAGAGTCATTGAGAGGACAGCTCAAGTTGAGCAAGGTGCTCGAAATCTGCCCAAAAGGGAAATTGGACACTGACAGAGGGGATACAGTTTGGGTACCCAGGGAATGGGTGTGGCCCTCCAAGTGAGGAGCCATCATTCGCAGATGGAGAGGTGCAGTCATTGTAGCTTTAAAGCAAAGGAGTATTGCAAGCGGAGAGAGGTGAAGGCAGGACAGCTGGGGTGAACATGGACTTTGCAGCTAGATAGAGAAAGTTGATTCTCTCTTGGGGTGACACGGCGTGTGGCAGAAATGTTTTTTTATTGTGATGGTAATTTACACTTTATTTCCCTAAGCAAGTATTTGATATTGGTTTATATGATACTGTTATTTTATTATTTATATTATTGTTCTTGCCAAATTTCTTGGTCGTTACGTTTATAAATTTAAGGTTATCTTCATTATAACGGTTTGCCGCCGTCTCTCTTCACAGTGGGGATAGCCTAAGTCACTGCAAAGACCTGAATTATTGTACTGGGGAAAAACTGGATTGCTGTGTGTTCCATACACTACATGAGAGGAACGATGGTCCAGTGGTTAGGGTGCTCCCTTAGAAAGCACCTGTTCAATTCCCTGCTCTGCCACAGATTTCCTGTGAGACCTTGGTCTTGTTACTTAGTCTCTGTATGCCCCCTCTGTACAATGTGGATAAGAACATAGGGGGTCTGAGAAGATAAATAATATTAAAAGATTGCAAAATGCTCAGGTACTATGGTAATGGGGACTATACAAGTATTTAAGACACAGAGATGTATAGTGTATTGAGAGGTGTCAGCTAAATTGAAAGAAATACGATGTTTCCCGTGAGCCTTGTTTTTACTGAAATAAAGAAGAAAAACCAGAAAATTAGATACTCTATGTATGTCATTTTTGTGAGGGACTTCTAAAAACATTAGGAAAGATGTGTACCGTAAATAAATATATCAACATAAGAATAAATAATAAACAGTGCCTACTGTAATCTACCTGAGTAAACAACAAATACTCTGCCTTTCTTATGGAAAATTAATGCCCCGAAGTACATTCCCCAATTGCAAAGTGTTCTGCATGCGTGATAATTATCAAGTGGTGGCGGCTCTGCGTAGCTACCATCTAAGAACAGGCAGATCTGTAAGCAGTTTATTGGGCATTATTTATTCCAGACTTTCAGTGAAATAATTCTGAGCCTTCTCATATGTGTAACTGTCTGACGATGTAATCTTTTGCACAACATTCCTGTAAATCAGAGATCCCATTGCTATGTCTATCACGCAGGGACATCATGTGAATGCGGTATTTCCTCTCTCAAGGTCTTTGGACTGTGCATGAACAGACGTGTGTCCTTTTCCATGACAGGTGGAATATGGATAACATTATTTGTTGTAATATGCAACAACATTCTAAAGTAAAGAAAATGTGTAATTTAGTACAAGGGCCTATGTGCCAGGGCAATTTGCCCATTTAAGGGTACACTTAGTATCTTGGCGTTTCAGAGGGAAGGACTCTTTGGCAACTTTGATGACAAAAAACAGAACCACATATCCATGGGATCAGAGCTCTTGTAAGGATGGAGGGAGTTCCATGCATTTTCCCTTCCAAGTCTTTGTGGATACTTCCATTTAATTTTAGGGCTTTTTGTCTGCCCTGGAAATTTTTTTTGATAGGAAGAGGAGAGGTGTGCACAATAGGTCATATGAGATATGAATTTAAATATTCTTTTTTCTTGATACAGAATCCTGTCTTAACTGTGCCTAAGAGCAAAGTTGTGATTCATGGGCTCTGTGTGGTGAAATCACCTAGACAGCTTTGAAAATCTTAACCTGCATGCTTTACTTTACATACTTTGAATCTTAATGTTTTACTTTAAACATCCAACTGGTCTGAGCCATCTCTCCACAGCCTTCTCCAGTCTCCTTGCAATTGACTGTCTAAAATAAATTAAGTCCGTTATTATATTGCTTTACTGTATTAGATCACCAGGATTGAAAGAACAAATTGAGCGGACATAGTGTATACAAAAACTGATGCATTACATGTTCATCAAGTGACACGCATTGCTGTATTTTTGTTTCTAAAAGTTAAATATTGGATTTGAGAAATAGGTCCAAATTTCTCTGTTTATGTATCTTATTTCCTGATTATGCATCCTGGTATTTGGGTTAAACTATCTGAACTGTGTAATTTCATATGAAGCTTGATTTTTTTCTTATATGAAGTGACATTTTTTACCCTGAGAAATTATCTCGAAAATTTATAAGCATTGGCACAAACATCTATTCACCCCCTCTGCCATGATGATAAAAATGATATTTTACTTCCTCATCTCACTCGTTCTTTTTATATATATAAAAACCCTGTGCAAGTGAATGAATAGCGTGTGACATATCTGGCATAGTTGCTGTGTGGACCTATTGTATGTCCTATAAAGAAATAACTGGAAAGCCTGCTCTGGGAAGGTAAGTCCAGAACGTGGCATATGGTGGATGCAAGGGGGATAAGAATCTTGTAAATAAATACAGTTGGTCATTATGAAAGTAGAAATGGTCTTAAAGCAGATTTCACTGTGCAAGGAAAACATACATATAATTATTTCTATTACAGAGGAAGCTCCCATGTACAAGCAGTTAGACACGTTAAATATGCAATAAAGTGTAATATGCCTCATAACACGCACAGCTTGCTTCATATTTTAATGGAACCTTTTGAATTTGTAGCTTCAGAATGATAGGACTTAGTGACAATCTAGACAGCAAGAGAGAATAGGATGAGAGTCTGAAACCCCACGTGCATGTGAGATGTCCAGGAAATGCAGTGCAACTTTTGGCTTCTAACAGTCACAATCAAAAAACTAATTCCCATGTACCTGTTACTCCACTCTAGACATATATTTTTGACACACACCCTTTCCTTCCAAGGAATATTTAATTTTATTAAAAAATCAATAAAAGAAAAAGCTTTTTTTTTTTTTTTGTAAATTATGAAAAAGATTTTTTTTTAAAAAAAATGAGAGTTTGTAACAGAAGGGCCAGCAATTCACACTACTGATCATCAACCCAGAATCCTTACTGGATTAATAATACTCTTATAGTACTAAACTTTCTTTTGAACTGGCTTTTTCTTATGCAAAAAAGATTTAGCTGATTTTACAAAAATTCAGCTTCTTTCCTTACTGAAGAACTCCCACAGTATACAAACTTTTACACATGTGAGTAGTCCATACTCATGTAAATAGTAACACTGGCTTCCCCATATCAGTAGGACTAGTTACGAGTAAGGATTTGCAGCCGTGAATAGCATTTCCAGTCTACTTCTTGTGCAAGTACACTCAAAAAGGGCTGTACTGTTTTAAATGCTGTTAGCTCTACAAGTGCCACAGAAGAAATTTGAACTGGATGATTTGTTTTGTGCTATTTATTTTAATCAGAAATAACTGTAAAACTTCTTAATCCGTGCATGAAATGTTAAGGCTAAATTTCTGAAATGCAGTCTTCATTGGTGTGTGTGGTAATTCAGTGGGATCAGTGTAGAAACATAAATGGTGGCATAACAAAAAACAAAGATCTTAAAGTGTACACTCTGCATTTGCTAATAGGTGCACATGGTCTTTTCAATACCGAAGTAGAATTTCTTCTGAAGTACCTTGTGGCAAATTTGAAATACTAGCCTGGGGCCCAATGAGACATAATTCACTTCAGTAGCTAGAACAAATCTAGCTCCTACATCCATTCCTCTGAACACATTATTGACCCGAGGGAAAATGCTAGCCTTAAGCAAGTTTTAATAAAAGACTCTGGTGGAATCGTTTCTGTGGCACTAAATGAGATAATGAGAAACAAACCACTTGTCTGCGATAGACCCAGGACCGGTATATAACCCTAAAGTCAGTTTTCTAAGGTTCTTGGGATTCTTTCCAGAGATGAAACTGACATCCAATGCAGATTTAATTACTTTGCTCACTAATTTGTTACATAAAAGTCAGGTTTAAATGGACCAGTATTCTGCTTTTCATGTATGAACATAATTTATTTTAATTCTGTTTCGGTAAAGTAAAAATGTCCATCTAGTAAGCAAAACTAGATTGACAACTAAGGATTTTACTAAACCAGTATAAAGTGCAAATACCTAAAAATGGCTTTAAACATTATTATTCATTGCAACTTTTTGTCATTTATTTTAAACAATTAAAATATTTCTCACCATAACATGCAGGTAACGTATTACACCCATCATGCTAAAGGCTAGACTGTCTGAATGTTTCTTATGAAACTACTGAACACTATCCACCATTGATGAAAGTAAATAAAAATAGACAGATGTGCAGCCTGTGTTCTTTTGAGGTTAGCACTATACCTCAGAAATGATGACTGAATTTATTAGTACTCCCTCCCCTGCCCCTTCTCTATCATTAGTTACCAAATAAAACCCTGCTAGGCAGAGAAAGGAGTTTGAAAATTAAACAGTAGTCTGGCAGAGAAATGACAGAATGACAGAGAAAGAATCCTTTGTCTGATTGTTATGATCAGTAGTCTCCAGGCCAGGCAGAGCGATCACAATTTTTGTGTGTGCCCATTTTCTGACTGGCACCAATTCATAGAGCGATGTTGTTCTTTATTTCTGCAAATTCCACAGGCAAACATTTAGGAGTCAAGAGATTGTGTGTGTGTGTGGGCATGCAGGGGGTAGGGAGGAGGCTTGAGAAAAACAGACTCCTGTATGTTAATCCTTAGTGATAGAACTGAGGGGAATGATTTAAAAAAAGTAAACAAGGTGTTAGGCTAGATGCATCAATTCTGTAAGCAGAAGAGGGACATAAGGCCAGATGCTGATCTCTGTTATACTGATGTAAATGTAGACCTGTTCCATTTAAGGCATCTAAGTTAATCCGAACCTCCTCTAATGTAGCTTCGATCAGGATCTGGCCCATTGTGACAAGATTTTGATGAGAACAGTCATTTTAATATAGTTTTAATTTAATTTGCACCTTTTGACTAGGTTTAATCAAGCATTTTCTATACACAGAGAAAATTAATAGTCTAACATAAAACAAGGGAAAATATATGCTAAATGTGTTACAGTGAAATCATCACATATAAAGAAACGAGTATGTTGTGTTTGCAATCAGTCAATTAATTTAATCCACATGAAAAGTTTCCAGCACTAATTCCTTTTATGCAATCTCTTGACATTTTTTTTTTAACTATGGCTGAGGAATCATTGTAGAGTTTATGATTTGGGGGATATTAGCCATGTGTTTGGGCCTTTTTGGTTTTATTTTGTTTTTGTTTTTAACCGGTTGGTCTAAAATCAGTTAGAGCTGGGTGATTCCAATAAAAATGAGACTGAATTACATTTCTATGTAACCCATAGCTTTATATAGGGGAGATGTGGTGGGTGGAGGGGAAAGAACAAAATATTTCTAGTCTGAGTAGAGATTAAAAGACAAGAAGACTGGAGTTGCCATCTACTGGAGTGTACAAAGAATGACAAGTGACATGTAAAAAAATCCTATAGTGTAAACATTAGTCAAAATAAATCCAAGTATTACCACAAAATTATCAAAAAATTTAATTGGATATTATTCTTCAATGACAATTTCTCAACAATTCAGAAAATACATGAGGAGGCTGTACTAAAACCATCATATTTGCCCAAGTCTTTCATCCATGTCTTGTAAAAGACTATGCCTAGTACTTCAGAGCAGCACACGCCTATTCTCCTTTTCAAGCTTCGCAGACATAAAATAACATCAGAAGCTGTAATGAAAGCCGTGATACACTCTTCAGATCTGAATACCTAATCATAGTTATATGTTGTTGTTTTTCACCATTATTCTTTTACCTAAAATAAGGAAACTTTATGAAATATCCTTTGCTAAGAAACATCTAAAGACACAACAGTGAATTTCTTACATTTGTGTTACTATTAAACACGGTTACTCAATATGCATCTGTGCAGTTGTAATCATATGAAACACCCTCACATGCAAAAAAAAAAGCTGTTTCCTCTTTTTTATTCAGATCATTTCTACTATAGATCTTATGTTTCTCAGCTGCCTCCTCTAACAGACAGCAGAACACACAAAAGCTCCTCAATAAAAACACTTCCAAAAACCACTTACTATACCAAATTGTTCCTGAGACAAAACAGATCTTTCCCATGTAGATTAGAACACCTGTTATCACCAGCTGAGTAAGAAAAGCAAGAAGTATGGAACAACTGCTTTAGTTCACACGATGGCTGTCTCTGAATTTATGGTTGGTACATCTAAAAGAGGCACAAATGCTGCAGGGGAAATTACACCAAACTAGGAGGAGGCATGATGTCCGTTACAGCTACATTTTAGCAATTCAATGTATTCATAGGGACAGACACTAACGATTGACAAGAGTGTTTACACACTGCATTGCATCTCACAAGAAGACCAAACCTGTAAGACATTTGCATTTCTTGGAATTTTTTTTAACAAGTTTAATTTTTCTTTAATATTTAGTGAACATGTTCATTAGTCTATTTAAATCCTTTATATTAAGTGGCTGGGCTGAAGTCTCTGACGTGAACTTTGTGATTATGATTAATGGCGCTCATATACAAAGGATTATTTTTCTGTAAAACGTTGAATTGTATAATTGCTGGAATTAATCCCAAAGGGCCATAGAAAATGTTCTGCCTAGTTCCAAGTAATATTTTTATTACATTTTTCTTTTGACTGGGAGATGATATTTAATTGCAGCTTTAAGTAAAGCAAGAATTGTAATCAAGTCATCAAACATGATGAAAAATGACGTATTTCTCCAATACACCCTAAAAGTAACCAATTTATTTTTTACCCTAGTCTCTATGCAAAATGGCAAAAGCTGATCAATAAACAATAGGATTTTTTTAAGGGATACTGTCCTTTCTTTTCATTCACCGAGTTTTTTTTATACCAGTTTCAGCTTTGACAAGGCTGATATTCTCTAGACAAGGTATATTCCATTGCAATTTTCCAAACTAAAGATAGCTAACACATTTGAAAATGACAATGCCAGGCCATCATTAGAAAGCAATGGCAGAGTCCCCTTGCTAACTGCAGTGGATAGAACAAGCTTTCTGTGGCTGAAGCTTTGTGAGTATCCAGTGTTAGTCCCAGAAATCTCTCCAGTGACTGCATAAAGATAATCAACAGACCAGGAATGATGACTGAAGATTGTGTTACTCCACAAGTGCCCTCCAATGGCACAAGATCAGGTGCACATCAGTACTCTTCTGGCTACAGCCCATGAGGGAGCATTCAAATTGTGACAGACTTTACAATATCTCTTAAGCAGGCTAAGAGTATATTCTGGGATCGGTTCTTATTTTGGTGATGGGGGAGAGGGAAGAGGTTGTGGATGTAACTGATGGGAGAATACAAGAGGAATAGATTCTCCAAGCTTTTGAGATTCTCTACTTTTAATATAGAACAGGATTTGTGAGAGTATGTTAGAACAAATAGTGGAAAGGTTACTTGTGCATTTGTCTGATGAACAGAAACCAAGGAACTATGAATACCCAAAAAGAGGTGTAGTCAGCTCAGGAGCTCATTCTCATTCTCCAACAAGAGAGGAGGTCACCAGTACAAAGGCTACAATTATGAAGCAATAGTGGAAGGGCTGAACTAGATAGAATCCTAGCCTGGTTCCTAATTAGCATTCCCTCCCCTCGTTTTTAATTTGCAATCAAAGCATGTGACCCCCGCAGGTGACCACTTGCACCCTGACAACCACAGGATTCACTAGTAGCAGATGAATATTTAATAAAAATATGACCACACAAGAATGACAGCATATACATTGGCCACCTCCAAAACAGGGCACCACTTTCACAGATACTGCAGAAGCAAATCCAAATATCAGCAATAGTCCAGGCAATTAATACATCAAATAAAAGTAATGGAACCCAGAATTAAAAATGAACACACTAATTGCAACTCTTCCTTAGCTACATAAAAGTGACATATAGGGCAAGTTGAGATGGTTTGCGTTTGAACTCCTAACCTAGAAGAATGTGAAAACTGTACACCTGCCAAGTTTACTGAGCTATGACTTCCATACTGAAACGGTGGTGTCCATTCTCCTTCAAATAATGGTTGTCCTTCTTCAAGGTTACCAGGATAACAACTAACAATGCCAAAAGAAAAATATACAGCCCGGCAATAACACCCAAAGCTACACACAGAACCATATCATAAACCAGCCTTAACCTTACAAAACTAGGCAAAAGAAAAGTCAGACGAAACCTCAAAATGTGGTGAGCTGAGTTTGTTTCAGGTACGTATCTAAAAGTCTGAATACTTACCCGCAAGGGTCTTCAGCAGGACCCGTGGCCCACACTCCCTATGCAACAAACCCTGTTTGAGATCTTCCATTTGACAATCCTTAATTACCCTTCCTGGAGTTAATGTCTTCGGGGCAGAAGGATAAAGTACAAATGGCCTTCTAACTCCATCTAATATGGCAGATGTCATTTTTAACATGCTTTGGCAGCATGTCTCCTCCAATGCTCAATAAGCCTGTGAGAACAAGTGAAAAATGGCTTCTGCTGAACTACCTCAGCACGCTGGCGAGGCTCAGTTATCATAGCGAGCGGAAGAAATATCATGGGACTAGCCACGTGACAAATCTTCCCACACCGCATGAAACAAATCTCACGGGCAGCTCCAAAGAATTTTATGCTGATCCCAGAATTGGGTTTTTTTGCATGAAGCACCTCAGTTTTGTTCAGTAGTGGTAGTAATAGTATTGAACCACAGCACAAAGACTTCCGTCAGAATTGGGACCCAATTAGGCCAGACACTGGACCAAAAATACATACAAAGAAGTAGTCCATATCCTGAAAAGACTATAATCTAAAAAAAGGACAAGATATCTGAAAGGAAGGAGGACTGGACATTTGAGGGGACACTCTCTCTCTCTCTCTCTGCTATTCCAGCTATACTTCTGTCCCCAAGTAGCATATTCCCAGTGACTAGTTTGGTTTCCGTAATCACTTTTTGTTGCATATCTTCCTACCCCAGGTGGATCCCATCCCCAATTTAGGACCTTGGAAGGAGTGTGGGGATTACTGTCAATCTGAAGAAATTCTCATGACCTGGCCAAAGTTTAATTAAGCAACATAGACCATGATGTAAGCAGGGTACAGGGCTTTTGAAATTCCATGCTGGGAAACTCCTTGGAGGTGTTTCTCTGCACCTAGCCCACATGCCTAGGATAAGAGGAGCTGCTGGGGGCAACATGCAGTGGGAGGTGGAGCTCCAGTCAGGGTCTGAAGTGGCAGAAGTACACATTAAAATCAAGAAGGAGTGCGTACTAACTGTTTTTTGTTTCACAGTAATTATTTCCCACATACCTAGGATTTACAGTTGTCATAGGATCACATTATTTGGGACTTCATTGATGTGATGTTGAAAAATGGTTATTATTTTTCCACAGCCTGTAGTCACAGCCATATATAACACAGAGAATGCATTTATACACATAAACACCGTGTTCATAGACAAAAATCTCTAAATAATGTAAAAAGACCTACAATACATTTTGAGCTATTGGGCATTTCACAGATACTGACCAATGATTTTGATTTAGAAGCTCTAAATAATAAAAGCTTGGCTCCAGACCAAATCGGAAAAAGAAATCCAGTACTCTTGTCAGATTATAAGTATTTTGCACTACTAAAAGCGTACAATTGAGTCAAGTATTCTTTTAAAATGGTGCTCTAGAATTCTAAACAAACACAGAAAGACCCTATGTCCTGAAAAACAGGTTCTCTCTTCTGTCAGTTTCCTTTAGAGAGGACAATGCAGTATTACTATGAAGCCTTGCACTAATTTTGCACAAAAAATGGAATAGATCCTAATAAACTATATGCTATTCAGCCTACACCAGAGATTACCAAGATTAAAGACCCAGAATTGCATCAGTGAAAATACATATTCATTAAACACAATAATTTTATGAATATTTTTTTCCAAACCACAATCTTCTGTTTAATCCTCTACTGCAGACATTTATATTATGGCACAATAATTAACTATATATGCAAAATGTTCCTGTTCCACTAGTTAGGAAAGCTAAGTAAAATAGATGCCCAGGAGACCAACGTCATCTTCTTAAAGGAGAATTTTATAGCATCACAATTAGATATAGTGACTTTGCATCTGTTTATAGAACTCACTATCAGTTTCAAATACTTTGTTTTAATACAATAAGTGATCAGTAAAAAGCTTTGATTCTGTCATGTCTTTCTGTGCTGTCAATTGTGCAAGGTCCTTAGCATAGGAATGTGAAATCAAAAAAAGTTTTGAAGAGGCATGATCCAAAGCTTCCCATTGACTTCAATTGGTTTTAATTAGGGTGTTAATGAACAAAGATAGCCTTTTTTAAAATAAAAACAAACACACACACACACCTCCACACACACACATTAAATTGATCAGTAATGCCTATCTATTATTGACAATAATTTAAAGAAAGGTCAGAGTGTACACTCTTTAGGACAGGAACTCTCTTTGTGTTTGTACAGTGCCTAACACCATGGGATCTTGGCCCATGATTGGTGTTTCTAGACATTACGGCAATATAAATAATTGGTAATAATCAGAGCAATATTTTGGGCAGAAACAACACGTCAGCTTTTCTAGGACGACCACCATTATCAGAATTAATCCTATTTGATATGATAATCAGTATTTATATTTTATAGTTTCTATTTTCTCCTACTCCATATGACCACATGGAAACTTCCTATAATCTTCCAGTAGAATGCATTATGAGAAAAAGAAAACAGATTTCAAAAGGAGGTCTATATTCTGATTTGGTACATTTTCTCGTTTCAGCCTCTGAATATTGTCAGATCAGAAGCATTTCATGGTAGCATAAAAATATTGACCTTCTAAATAGAGAAAACGCACAAAAGAGCACGGATATCTGGGCATGATTTAGTATGCCAAAGATTTGTTCATATGTTTTCTATAGGGGTTGTGATATAGATCATCATCTGTCGCAAGGACTACATAGGCCAGTCTATATTGTTTAGAGACTGTAGGAATTCTAGAAGTCAGATCACAGAACATTTTAGAGTATAAAACATTCAGATAAAATTATCTGGAAAGACACTGCTTAATTGTAATGCCTTACTTAGTCACTTGCAGTAATATCCATCCTGAATCACGAAAGCACAACTAGTGACTTTATTCCAAGAACTGGTTTGTGTATTAGGCTAGGGTAAAAAAACTTGCACCAACCTACCCTATTTGTGCTAATGGTCTCAGTGCCAAAACATCTGATGCCCTGAAATTAATTTAGTCTCAAAATCATTAACTAATGGGGCAGTGAATATTCCATAGCAATCGTGTAAAGGGAACTATGCTATATTCATGAAAGAAGGTTATGAGAAAACAAGTACTGATTGGGGGGTGGGTTGTTTTGTTTTTCTGATTGTTCATGAGAAATATGTTTGGAAAGGAGCAAAATAAGAGATTTGAGAAGAACTGTTTTCCTAATACTATAAGAACAGATTTGTGCCTAGTGCACTGTGAAGATTTTCCAAGAACAGTTTATCCATTTGTAAAATGACTCCCTGGTAAAGCTGCCAGGAATATTTTTTAATTTGTTTATCCCAACCTTCTGAAAACTTATTTTAGAATTTTCTGTTTATGAATTCGTGCACCTTGCTCATCTGAGTAGTGTTTGTTGGCACAGACGCTTTGTCTTCACTGCAAAAAAGGTGAGTTTTTTACATCAAGACAACTATCTCAGTGTAAAATCCTAGTGGAGACAAGGCACACGTAGTTTTTATCTTTAGCTGGCTAGTCAAATTAAACCCTAGGAGGATACAGGGTTGACTTTGACTAGCTACTTCCAGGTAAAAACTACCTGTGCCTTGTCTCCACTAGGATTTTACATCAAGATCACTATCTCAAATTAGCTATCCCAATGTGGAAATGTGCCTTTTTCCAGTGCAACAGCCTCAGGTTTTCTCTATGTTGGGAAAATAAGTTGGGTTAGAAGATATGTCAATTAACACACTTCAATTAATGCATTTTAAAGTTCATTTAGCATGTACTGTAGACAAAGACAGTTATGTTTTGAAATGTGTTGCCTAGTCATGACTACCATAAGAGGAGACAGTGACCCTAAGGGTATTTCCAGACAGGCATGTGGTCCCATTTTAACTCCAGTTAATTGGAAATCAATTAACTCTTATTAAGTAACACCTTCAGAAATGCTTTGGAAAGTCTTGGAATAAACATTTGTAGAGCATCTAGATTAGCATTTCTGAAGATGTGATTTAACTTGATGTAACTAAAACGCAGTTAACTCAAATTACAACAAGATCAAAATTCTAATCCAGATATAGGTATTCTAGGAGTTAAATTCAATCAGTTTAATTGTCTGTAGCACAGCTGTCTTTGTCTATACTAAGTACTATATTGTTTTTAACAATGTGTTTATTAATTAAAACTTCTTGGTTAACACAACTCATTTTCCCTAGTGCAGACAAAGTTGACTTCAGGACTTTCATGACCAACATGATTAGTTAAAGATTTCTACTGTGCAGCCAGATAGCCATGCTGCAATTTCACAGATATTCAGGGAGAGAGTCAGTAACTCATTTGCTTATGGGAATTTTACACCAGTAATAAGTAGACATGAGCGATCTTGTCTCGATATTGGTATATTTTCTTTAAAAGAATGCATGCAAAATTGTCAGTGTGGTTGCCTCCATGACTGGAGCTGCACATGAGAACTGCTATGGCTGGTGATGACAACCAAATATCTGCATGAAGAGATAAACGTGCATTTATCACATTGTCAAAATAAATAGGCTAATTTACATGAGAATAAATATTTCTTAAAGATGGTAACACATCTGATGTGTCTATCTGTACTGATAGTAAGGGAGCAAGAAAATGGTAGTTATTGCTATTACTTCAACACCTTGAATGGTTAGTGTCATTTTGACTAAAAAAATTGTGTATTATCATGTTTTGGTGCCCACTAAAAATACCATTTTAGATAGCTCATCTACTCATCAATTGTTTTTCTAAATCCTATTTAGAGGGGACAGTGCACCAAATGCCAGGAGTGTCCAAGATGTAAATATCAGAGCAACAACAGATTTAATATGCTACCTTTGAAGTCATGTCTTTTTCCTCTCCTTTTCTTTCTTTAAATGTTTCCTTTATAAGAAATGCCACAGTTCACTGCACTTGAAAATTAAAGACTACAGTGTAAAGATCAAGGTTTGAGTTTGTCCATTCCTAGCCACCAAGGGAAATTAAAATCACCAATCAAATTCCTATTCCTTATTACACTGATAGAAACAACTAAGAAAATACCAAAAGCAAGAAGTACATTTTGGGGGTTTTTAGTGCATGGTATAAACAAGGTTATTTTACACGCTGCTTAACAGTATCGTCCACATTTTTGCATTTGCATATTTGATTGTTAATAAAATAAAGAATATACATAAAGTTAGAAATTATGAGCCAAATTCTGTGTTCGTGTACACTGGTCATAAATTCATATTTTTTCAAGTCCGAAAGGGACCACTGTGATTATCTAGTCTGACTTCCTGTATAACACAGACCATAAATCATTATAGTAATAGCGTACAGATTTGGACCTAGCAAATGTTTGGGCATAAATAATAATCATAGTATACAATACAAGAAATTAATACGTATACAGTAAGATTGAAACTACCGGTAGTTAACGTTTTAACTCATTCAATGTATAGATAACATTAATATACAGACAGTATCAAATGGAAGTAGACTAAATAAATTAAAGAAAGATGACTTTACCATTCACTTTGACATCTTGAACAATTTTGAGAATCATTGCACTGGAATACCAGCAAATTTCATTTGTGTGATGATTCCAATATGTAGTTTGTCAGCTAAACTTTTTCTAAAACGGTTTATTTTGTGTAACTTTCTGTAGATTGCTTTCTCAGTCTCCTTTAAATACATATACACTTAATTTGTACTTCTGAAAACAATTTGCAATAGCTGATTTTAATAAAACTAATTTAAGTCTGTTAATTTATACAAATTTGCCACAGGGTTTTAAACGGTAGAAAATGTGTAAACTTAACAATTTGGTGCTGAAAACAGCTTAGACAGAGGAAATTAAGTCATCTGAAGAATAATTAGGTTGAAAGCAGATTTCTGTTTTTATTGCAGTAAAAGGGACATTTAAAGAAGTTTAACAAGTGTATAAAAGACCAAGAATAATAGAGCCAAGCCGCATTCACCCACTTTTATTTTTGTTGAAACCCATATTCCATACTTCTTGGATTGTTTCAATGGCTGTAGCTAGACCTACTGAGCTCTCCCATTCTTAGAACTACTTCGTTTCTAGTACAAAAGCATTGTAGAAGTAGAAAGGCAGGTCCTCTATTGCAACAGAGCTCTGCTCAGCGCAGTGGAGTGGAGCTGATTCTGCCCCTACTTTTGAGAGCCAGCTTAGACAACTTTAACACTACTTACATCAGTTCCAGTAAGATCTAATTTATTCAACTGGCATGGAGTCCTTAATAGGTCCTATGCCAGTGCAAGATGGGTAGATTGGAGCAGAGCGACACCTTCAAACAAATCTCTCTTCCTCCTACACCAGTAGAGAATGGTGGAGAATGGGCCAGATTTAGCCAATTAATTAATTAAGGTAATTGGTGAGTAGAGAGCTCACCAATGGCAGAAGAATTCTTTGTTGATGATTTGCAGCTGTATATGGCTCCTTTATGCCATTTAATGCCATCATCATTACAAATAAGGGGCCTGCCAACCTCTCTTGAAGGGATAAAGGAATTCTGTCAAGTTCCCTTTGCAAAGTTGCCCCCAATCTGTTAAAGGACAGAGAACAGGGCTGGCCCTAGACCAAATGGCACCCCAGATGCAGAATGTCTTTGATGCCCCCCTCCACTTGTTAATCTTTTGAATACCTTATTTTCTATTGCATTTGTAGCCCATTTCACAACTTTGATATACAATTTGCAATCTTGATTTATTGCACCTGGGCTCTCACTTCCATTCAGTTTGTTCTTATATCTCACTGACTGACTGGTGATGCCCCATCCCTTATACACCCATGAGGGCATAGCTGACGACATTGTAGAAAGTTCAAGGAAAATGTAGTTCTCAGAGATTATGGAAGGTTCCATGAGATTCTACAAAAGTACAGAACATTCCAGGAGGTTAGTGAAAAATGACTCCACATGTGGAATACCTGAAGCATTTTCCTTCAAACGTTCTACTTTCCCTTTTGTCACTAATGACAAGCCTGGCACCCCAGGTAGTCCCCTGGATCCCTAGCCTCTAAATCTGGCCCAGGCACAGAGTTTTACTTCCTCATGGGATCCAGTCCTAGACCTCTATGGTTTTGTGCTTGCTCCACACAGGACCAATGCCTCAGCCTCTGCTGCTGATTTTGAATGCTCCAAACTGAAATGCTGAATATGCCTTTGCCCATGACTTTTACAGCCTGCCCTTCTTTGGCTGCTTCCACTAGTCTCTCCCCATGTTCTCTCATCACTTTCCTCATTGTTTTTGTGTACTGGGGAGGAGAAGCCAATATGCAGGCTTGTACTGGACAGGAAAAGGCTGTAGTTGCCACTACAGGCCTGTCTGAGCTGTGAATAAAGAACATGAGCCTAGGGGAGGTGGAACATGTTCAATTTTCCATCCATGTGAGAGGTTTAATATTACTCCAGTTTCAGATTTTGGTATTTGTCCAGCCACTTTGTGTTGGAATACAATGGATATGTACAGTAGAAGGGGCAAAATGCATTTAATTAGAAGGATAAAGAATTCTTCATTCCCAGTTCTGAGAGTATAATTGAAGTATTTTAACCCATTTGGGAAGGCTGTTTTGAACAAACATGTTTGAACTGACTCACTCACGTATTCATATTTGAATTCCTGAAAATAGTTTTGGCATTAAATTTTCAGGGACTTCCCTTGGAAGAGAACTTGTGCTGTATCAAATTACTTCGTTTCATGAGCTATTCTAGCGCATGCTCAAAGTAGCCAATCATAATCAAAATACATTTAGTAGATGTATGATGGGATCTTGCTTTGATTTATCAAAAACCTGAAATAGCTGTTTTGGTCAATATTGTAGCCAAAACGGAAGCTAATCTAATGTTACACACTCACCTAAGAAACAATGGTGACTTAAATAAGAGACTTACATGACTTGTATTTTCATGTCAAAGTTCCTTATAGGGACACACTGAACTCCGAGTTTTCAGTTCCAATAGTATTTGCAAGCACACTGACTTTTGATGGTGTTTCCTAATGAAAAAGAATGGCTCTGACAATAGTATTGCGTATTTCTCAGTCTAAAGATTACAGAGATAGCTCATTAACAGTGGTCTTTTCTATAAATAATGAGGAGTGAAAATTAGCATGCAAGGATTTCTTGGTACATGGAACAAAGGGCAACACAACTGGGAAAACATAACCTAATCGGGTTCTAAATTCCCTCTTTCCCCACCACAGACACACTGGAGGGGCAACCTGCATGTTGATCTCATTCAGAAAGCACATCATTCTTTATGCTGCATGAATAATAGTTGTGTGTGCCGTAGCATACACTGCAAAGGAAAAAAAAAAAAAAGAGAGAGAGAGAAGAGGGGAAAAAATACCCTTAGGAAAAGCATGTGCTGACCACATTAAAAAACATGCAGGATGGTAAAAGACCAAATGTAATTAAAACGTATGAATCCAGACATTCAAATTTGCAGAGCCCTTAGTGGCTTTCTCTGAGTGAGAGCGCACCGAATTCCCAAACATGCACTGGGTAAAGAATGTCAGAATAAAAACACATTCCCCACAAATGACTAAAATTCAGAGGTTGGTCTTGAAAAAAAGAAATAAAAAAAAAATTCCAAAGATCACATTTATATATACTCATTCTCAAAACAAGAAATAAATATCCCTCCCTCCCCGCCCCCGATTTAATCCCTATGTGCCTTATGAATTCAGGCGAGTTTAAACAAAGAGGGGGGGAGAGAAGAAAGAAAAAATCTAATTCTATAGCTTCCTGCTTAGAAATGCCTTACTGCTGCTGCTGCTTTTTGTGTGTGTGAGTTTGAGAAATGGAGAGATAGGCTTAAAGTATTTTCCATTTCATCAAAGAACATATATTACTTTACTGGCTCACTAAAATGTTGGTTTTATGCCCACCCCTTTTCAATCTGCCCATGTCTGAGATGCAGAGTGCAGGCGTACAATCATGAGCAGCTTACGACACTCAGTGAGCAGTAGGTGCCTCTGCATGCGTTAGCAACATACTGCTCAGCTGAAGGGAAGGGATTCTTGCTGTCTCTCTCTGCTCTAAGCATCACCTAACAAGCAAAGCGAACAAAGAATGGGAAATAAAGCTAACCTTAGCCGGTCAGTGAGTGAATTATAATCTGTCTCTGTGGAGTAAAGGTTGTGCCGGTCAATGGTCGTTTCAAATGATGGACATTAAACAGATTGTCAAATCCTGTGGAGTCGTTAGTAAAGAGTTTGGAGTTTTTTTCACAACGTTACAGTATTAACTCCAGAGAAAAGGACAGAGAGAGAGAGAAAGAGAAGATCAAGCTCATGCACATAGTTCTGAAACTTGCAGGTCCTAGAAGTCAGCTAAAAAGCTAGCTGGACATCCCGTTAGCTCTTTGAGCAGAAGCAAAATAAGACATTGTGAGCCTGCCAGCTTTGCACAAAATTGAAAGGGACTGAATTTGTAGCACAGAGGGGTCTTTTTTAGTTCTGCATATAATTAGTCCAAACACAAAGGAAGCAACTGAATGGAGGTTGTCACTCTCTGGAAAAGGGTGGGTAAGACACTTTTTAATTAAATTCTTTCATGAAGGAAGATTTTTTTTTTCTTTGTTGCTGCATCTAACATGAACAAAATCAACAACCTTTTACCGGTGAATGTCTGCGAACTTTAATGCTGCACAGCTCCTGCATGCTGTAAAGTGAAATATTTGCCTCTGTGTCTTTTTTTTTCCCTGAAATAAAATATGATGTAGAATTTGAAAAGATTTCAATGGACATTCTCAAGCCTATTTGGAAATATTCTTGCTAATGGATTTCCTTCTTATTGGTCTCTGTTTAAACTGGTTGCTGAGGAAACCCCCAGGGTTGATATTGTGTACACTGGGTGTCTTTTTAAAAATGCTTCCAGCCGTGAATAGTGGGTGTCCACAGCTATGTCGGTGTGAGGGCAGGCTTTTGTACTGTGAGTCACTGAATCTTACAGAGATGCCTCGCAACCTGTCGGGCATGATGGGCTTGTCTCTGCGGTACAACAGCCTTTCAGAGCTGCATGATGGACAGTTCACAGGGTTAATGCAGCTCACGTGGCTCTATCTGGATCACAATCACATTTGCTCAGTGGAGGGGAATGCCTTTCAAAAATTGCGGAGAGTTAAAGAACTCACTCTGAGTTCCAACAAAATCACTCAACTGCCCAATACCACTTTTCGACCTATGCCAAACTTGCGTAGTGTGGATTTATCATATAACAACCTTCAGTCTTTGGAAGCCGATCTGTTTCATGGGCTGAGAAAACTAACAACATTGCACATGCGGTCAAATGCCATCAAGTTTGTGCCAGTGAGAATTTTTCAGGACTGTCGCAGCCTGAAGTTTCTAGACATAGGATACAATCAGTTGAAAAGCCTGGCTCGAAACTCTTTTGCTGGCTTGTTTAAACTCACTGAACTACACCTTGAGCACAATGATTTGGTGAAGGTGAATTTAGCCCATTTTCCCAGGCTCATTTCACTGCACTCTCTCTGCCTACGAAGGAATAAAGTCACTATTGTAGTCAATTCCTTGGACTGGATATGGAAATTAGAAAAAATGGATCTCTCTGGCAATGAGATTGAATACATTGAACCTCATGTTTTCGAAAGTGTACCTCATCTCCAATCACTGCAGCTGGATTCCAACCAGCTAACCTACATTGACCCAAGAATCCTCAACTCCTGGAAATCACTAACTAGCATCAGCCTTTCTGCAAACATTTGGGATTGCAGCCGTAACGTTTGCGCCTTGGCCTCCTGGCTAAGTAACTTTAAGGGTCGCTATGACAGCAATCTGCTCTGTGCTACTCCTGAATATGCACAGGGAGAGGACGTTTTAGATGCAGTGTATGCTTTTCACTTATGCGAAGATGCAGAAGACCCAACAAGTGTTAGCATGCTATCAGCAGTAACAAACAACAGTGACCAAATGCTCACTTATAGCCCTGCCACAATAGTATACGATGTGCAGGATACTGAAGGAGAAAGAACAACGAATGCCATCACTGTAACTATGCCCAATGAAAACTCTGAGAATGCTGTTCAGATTCACAAGGTGGTGACAGGGACCATGGCACTGATCTTCTCTTTCCTCATAGTGGTTTTAGTGTTATATGTCTCATGGAAGTGTTTTCCGGCCAGCCTAAGGCAGCTCAGACAGTGCTTTGTGACACAGCGCAGAAAGCAGAAGCAGAAACAAACCATGCATCAAATGGCTGCCATGTCAGCCCAGGAGTATTACGTTGATTACAAACCCAACCACATTGAAGGAGCCCTGGTGATCATTAATGAATATGGATCTTGTTCCTGTCACCAGCAGCCAGCAAGGGAATGTGAGGTGTGATTTTTTTGGAGGGGATTTAAACAGTGTGCAACCAAACAACAGTGGGCAGACAGACATTTGGATGGGGGTTTACTGCGCTTTTCTGATGATTTCTGATGCACTTCTTTGCTGAAATTGTAAGAAGATCTGTCTAAAAGACTTAATATGTTAGCTTTATTGTGTCTTAAAATCTTCAGGACAGCCAGTCCTAACATTTCATATGATAATATTCCCTTTGAAGATCTGTCAATATTCAGGAATCTGAGAGTGTAAAAAGGTACCAATTATTGATTGCTTTTTTTTTGTAAACTACAAAAATGTTTAAAATAAAAAAAACAACAACAACAGCATTTACAGTTTTTACAGACTGGTGTATATGACATGAATTGTTACCTGTATGCAAAAATGCAACAGTTTAACCTCTTGTCTCTTCGCACACAGGGTTGAAATGAAAGGCTAGCAGCAAGGAAGCCACACAGGATTGAAATTTTAAGATTAATCATATGGCTTCACAGTGTAATTATTGCACATTCACCATGTTACTGAAAATAAAAAAGCATGACAATGCAAATATATTTTTGTTAGTATGCTACCTGTAACAGTATATCATTAAGCCAAGGCTCTGAGTCACCTTGGAAAAGCTAAAGTTCTAACCTGTCACTAGGAAATATTTCTGAAGATTTTTAAAACGATTGCTGACTTCTAAGTTGCTCTAAGAGCCACAAAGACGCAGCACATACCATTAGTACATTCTATAGCTGAATTAATGACATTGCAAAGTCTCATTAAACAGACTGAAACACAGTCTAAAAAACACTACTTCATCATTTCCCTTTTTAAAAAACAAAACAAAACAAAAAACAAAAAACCCTCTTATTTGAAAGGGCTTATTAAAAATCTGCTAGCATTTCCCCCTTTCATGGTTTTATACAGGATGCTAAAAGCAGAGAAACCATTGCTCTGTGATCTGTAGAGTGATGATGAAAGGACTAAGGAGGCAGCAATCCAATTTTCAGTGGTGAAATCTCTGTGTGTTTCAAGAGTAAAACATTGGGTGTAACACTGCAGGCACCTTAGGCAGAGGGTGATTAGAGCATACTTTTGGTTACTACAGTAAACTGCCATAAATTCCTGTCTTGTGAATGCCTAGCTTATCAGTCACTTTCATCACAAGACATCATTAACAGCCAACCATCCTAAAATATCTGCAGGGGAAGAAAATGTATGATCCCACCTTACTAATTATTGACACAGAGGTCAGTGATAATATCAGCAGTAATTTGTTAATACAGAGTCATACGGCTGTTTTATTTTACTGCTTTTCTTTAAATGCTTTATTTCTTTAAATGCTTTTAATACTGTATTTCGGATTTTTCTCTCCAATATGTGACCAACCTACTGATTGCTCTTCTGAACAACTCCATTCCTGTCAATGAAAATGAGGCTTACATTTTTATACCACCAGGCAATGCAGCTTTTCAAACGTTCTTTCTACAGCGTTCCACTCTAATCAAATGTTACAGCTGAAGGATTTTGTAAAATTTATACACTTTGGACTTATTTCTTCATGCTGGGGCTAGCATCAGTGGAAGAAGGTGCCATAAATAGACATTTTTTAATGTTAACTTAGAAGCAAATTCTTTTTCAATGCCTACGATGCTAAAACAAGGTTATAAAATACAGATCCCAAGGAACAACCCAAGTTTTTCTGCGTAGAACCTTATTAGGTTTTAATCGTATAAAAAGGAATATTTTATAAATTATTTCTAAATGTCAATGAGCACCTCCTTTGAAGAGCCAAAGCTTATTTCTCCTCTGCTTAGCAACTTTCACCCTGATTTATAATAATTAAATAGGAAGTACTGCTGTGCTATAACCAGATTTTTTTTATATAGTAAAAGTACAATATTATAAATGGAAGCAATGGCAATCTGCATCGGTAGAGGGCCTTTTTGCCATTATTACAAATTTTAAACCCTAAAATTAATGCTTTTATTTTGAAGCCACCTACAGTTTCCTTGCTGTCTTGAACCTTGCTCACACTGTTTGAGCTAGGATGGTATTTAACCATTTAAGCAATCATGCATTTCTTTTTATGTTCTACTGCAAATCTGTAAAGGTCTGATCCTTCAGCCACTGAAATCGATGGCAAAACTCCCACTGACTTCACTGGAAGAGGATCAGGCCCTAAATGAGCATAACCATGGAACCAACAGCAAGACATTCCCTTGTTTGTTTCAGTGTCTGCTCAGTTTTTTAAGAGAAAATCTTACACAATGCTAATTTTGAGCCACATTTTCCAGTCTTTGCTCATGAAAATCTCTACTGAGTGCAAATGGGGCTTTTGCCTCTGGCAGGGCTGCAGAATTTGGCTCTCTAACTTTCATTACAAGCACTATGATATGCCCCTCAAATCAAAATATAACATTAATGTCGTCTTGCAAACAGATGGGCTTAAGCTGGTTTGACAGAAAGCTTCCAAAAGCCCCAAGAAGGAAAGTTCTACATAGGTTAAAAACCTTTATTTCTTCAGTAACTCCTGTTGCTGTAAGAAAGAGTGCTGGTGTGTTCATTTCCCCCAGAGTTCATGTACACGAAAGATGTTTTGGCCCATCCGAATCTGCTGCGAGACTGGTGGGAAACATACCAGCTTTCTTCATATTTTTAGTATATGTGCAGGGTGTGTTTTACACGCAAGAACCTACACACACCTGCAGAGTTATTCATGCTGTTTATCAGTTTTCGTAATTCCAAACGAGTTTCGTGAGACTTGAACAATTCCACCTTTGTGATTTATTCACCTCTGTGCTTCATGAATCTTGCATTGACATCTTAAGCAAACTCAAACAGATAATATGATTTTTAAAGGTGAAGTACTTTTCAGAATGAGGGCTTATCTCATTACGTCCTCTTTCCATTTCTCCTAAAGAAGAGTTGTTACCACCAATGACTTGCTTCCCATTGCAGAATGATAGATGAACCCTCCACACATAAGATAGCATATATTCAACTTCAAAGATGATATTTTTCAGATAATCACAAACAGTCATCACAAGGCAAAATTCTGCTTCTTAAAATCTCCAAAGGACACCTGTACATATCCTCTAAGAGCTCTGAGCTCTCACCATGGCTTTGTCGTTCGAGTTAAGCTACACAGCTATAAACCACAATGATACTCTATAGGCTGCCAAAATCTGGTCCAAAAATTAATGTGAGAAATAAATGAATATTCCAAATGCAAAGAGGAAGCATGTATTGTGTTACAAGCCAACTAATCAAAGTGTGGTTATTTCCTCCTGCTTTTAGGCAGCGTGCATGGGTATATTTGAACATCACTGCCTTTGTAGAGGACATAAAGCAATAAGAGAAAGCTCTTGATGATTATTCCTTTCAGATTTGATATTCAACTAGCCAGAGAGAGACCACTGTTTCTATTTTGATCCCCTTATCAGAGATTTAAAGTATGGCCACAAAAATATGCTTCTAGGTTAAATGTGACACAGCTTTACACCCAGGAGGTGCAGTGGGAAGGTCAGAGGGGTAAAAAATATTTTAAATAAAACTCTTTTTATGTTAGAAAGAAAATCTCCCTTTTAATACTAGGCAATTAGCTCAAGGCGTTCCTTTTAGTATTTTCACACACAAGTCAGGCAAGGAAACTACCTTTCATGAGGATTGTTAATACACAGTCAGTGCTGTGGATCCATAATAGGCAATCTTTTGCTACTCGCATCAATACAGAGTCACAGTATACCCAATAACAGTTCTGAAGGAAATGTTACTGTGTACGATCTGAATGCATGAAGGATGATTTATGTTCCTTCCTGGCTTTTTTTCCTTTTACTTTCTGAATTACAGAAAAAAGTGACATGAAATCACAAAATCAATGCTATTGTATCATCTTCTGGATTCTGGCCTGAATATATAAATACAAAGAAATTGTAAGTTAAAGCTGTAAACTCCATCCTTTAAACTCCTCATTGTGCTTAAGTACTGCCAGGGTCTAGACCAGTAGATGTTCTCACATGCCATATGCACAGCAATATCTAGGCATTCTCTAGCGGGCAGAGGATGAAACCCCAGATGGAGCTGTTAATCTCCTTCCTTGTGTATATCAAAGAAAGATCATATACCTGAATATATTTTATAGTTTAACATACATACATGGTATGTTTTTTATGTTCGAGGTACTGAACAACTTTTTAAATGAATATATTTAATAATTTTTGTCAGCTCTGATAAATAGCCCAGCATTTGATTTTTCAGATGTACTAAATTTGTTTCCCTTTGTGCCTTGTTCTACTCTAGTAGGAAAGAACATTCTGAATAAAAAGCCCAGTTACATCAGATGGCTTTCAGAAAGGCAAATGGGAAGCAGCATTTAATTAGTAAGCTTATTACTACTGCTAAAATGTATTCAAATTAAAGAAAAGAGGAAGGAAATGAGGACAAGACGACAAAAGACAAGGGGAAAAGACTTAAGTGAAGAGGACTAAACCATGTTTTTTTTTTTTAAATATAAACATAAAGGACTGGCACAGATGAAAATAAAAATCTAACACTGAGGTGGGTGGAGAAAGCATTTTATTTACCGAATGAGGAAGGAAAGGAAGGGCTCCTGGAAAGGAGATCACTGTAAAAATATAGGTTTGCTGCATAAGAAAGACAAAAAGGAAGAAAGGGGAAACACAGTGAAAGGAGAGAGAAGGATAGATGGGAAGGCAGACAAGGTAAATGAGCTTTTTCAACGTGTTACCTCTCACATTGGAGATTGAGGGAGGGCCAGCCACAGCAATTCTAGAAGGAATCTCTCTCTCTCTCTCTCTCTCTTTTTTTTTTTTAATTGGGAGGTGAAACTGAAAGACAATGAACTCTTCCCTCTCCAGAAATCTGGTAGTTGAATTCTAACATCATGTACCTCTTTCAGTTTTACAATCAGCACTTCCTAGCTGTATTAGTAGCAACTCACTATGGCGTTTCCAGGAAACTAGCTATTTATACCAAAAGCAATTTGCTTTCCTAATAAAAAGTGCCAATTTTTTAGAAATGAGCTTGAGATCAACTGATTCTCTTATTAACCAGACCCTGACTCAGTCTCTCTCACACTCAGCTTTTGTAGTTTCAGATATTACAACAAACACATATCAGGCATTTTTCCCATATACAATTTATCAGCATGCCACAGTGTTGCTCTTTAGGGTCACTTCAGAGTTAACAAGTTGAATGTTCATTTACTTGAGGACATATTCTTATCACCCAAGTTACTGGAAAAATGACAGAGACCTAAAGATGAACCTTTCCGATGAATACTGACACACAACAGAATCATTCAGTTATTAGAAACAACCAGAGTATTGATTAAGTAAAAATCAAACAATGAAAATCATGGAAAGAATTCTCCAGAGCGGATAAACTTGTTGAAAGAACAGGGTTGCATGCATTCAGCCTCTGAACTTGCTTTGAAGGGGGAAGAAAAAAGCCTGACTACAAGAAATTAATGTAACAATGCAACAATCTAGAGGATAAGAGAGAAACTTGTAACTCGGTGGGTGGTTGTGAAGAACCCAGCAGAATGCTGAGGAGGCACTGTAATTTTATTGCAATATGTGTGGCTTATAGTGAACATATTTGTAGTAAAATCTGTATTTCTCTGGAAGTCAGCCATTTTATCATCGTTATTATAATAAAAATGTCCCTTGCTGGGTACTCAGGCACATTTGGGATTTAAACCAATTGTCCTTCTTGTTCTCATTCCCTATTTCCAACCATCCCTCACACTCTACTTTCAAGGTCAAGAAAAGGGGGAAGAAGGTTTGGGAAATACTTAAATGTAACCCACCAAAATGAAATGGACTCTGAGTTTGAAAATGTGCCAAATATTCACATGAAGGGAGAAGAAAAGAAACACACTTTACAAAAAGCAACGTGCAAATCCCAGTGTTCCTGGGAGTGAAGAACTATTAGCAATAGCCAAAGATAAACACAGTGAGCAGGTGCTAGGCAAATATTACACACAGTTTTACTAATAAACCTCAGTCTTGATCCACACCAACTCTTCTGCACTATTTACATCCTCAACAGACCCAGCTACTATGGCCCAGCTAGGCGTTTTTTAATGTGGACACTATGCAATTATGACCCATTCATTTCCACTTGAGACATTATCACGCGCTGAATATAAGACTCCAAAGGTGACAGGTTTGCATCGAACCCACTGTACCAGCTAGTCCTCCTACTTAATGCAGATGATTTTAAATTATGATTGGCTGATACGATTAGTGACTAAGCACATAGCCTCAGCAGACTTTCCTCTGAAGACATGCTGTTCTCTTTCGTCCTAGCAGCAAACTGTAGCAGCAGAGTTTAATCACAGAAGACCTCAAATTGTTTTTTCAATAAAATCCCCAATAAGAAATATGCATGTGTGTATTTAACTGATGGAAAAGGGGGTTATCCAATTAAGGTATTCACTGCAGCCTATAACCAAACTCAGTGGAATAGCACACCTCTGTGAGCTAATGATGACTAAAAGGCTTTCTAAAACAGCTTCCTAATAGATGTGGGACTCAAACTGGAAAGAGTTTTATGAAGATCCTTTAAAACACAGACTCTCCTTCCTCTTTGTTTTAAGCCTGGTCTGTTTTTATTCCCTTCTTTTTCAGTCTCCTCTCACTCCTGTCTTTGCATTCCCAGAATTTGTACATCAGCTGAAACAGAATGTGAATGAAAAGAAAAATCAAGTCAAATCTGGAAATCCAAAAACTAAACTCCAAAAATAGTTGAGTTATTGAATTCCAGTGGTTTTTATTCTTTTAGCAATCGCCAGCTCTTTGAAGCACATCTGCTATCAATGGCTCCGGGTTTGCAAGACTAGAACTCTCTGGAGTAAACCTGAGTCTGTCTCTGTAGTTCAATACTACTTCTGAAAGTTTGGCTTGCTAAGAGAGACAGTGGTAAATATTAAAGAATGTTAATAAAAAAAAAGAGAGATAAAACATCTTGGGATTTTTTTAAACTAAACTTGGCTCACTACTAAAGTTTATCTTGACAGAAAATTTACTTCTCTGATCCAGATCATTTCCCAAAGCAATTTTCCAACAGCAAACATAAATTTGTGGTTGCTCCTAAAGGTTTCAATTCCAGTGCTAAAGAGGCCACTAAATGTCAAATGTTTACCTCAACTTCATGTAAATATCATGCTATATTAGACACCATTACTTCACTTTACCATAAGCAGCTGCTCACAGCCATGACCTTAAACCTTAATGTGAGGCATTTTTGTTTTCCATATAAAGGCCTACAGCAAAGGATTATACCATCAGTTATACACCTAGATAATATCTTGATTGTAATTAACTCATTACAGAATGACAATCTAATAAAATGCATACTTTTTATTATATGAATATATGTTAATGGGCTAAGTAATTCTGCAGGATTCACAGTACAGAAAGATCCAAATCAAAGTACATTACTCCAAAGAGGAGGGAAAATGGTGGTGCTGACAGAAATGTGGCAGAGGGCCTAATACTACCTGAGGTAAGGTGAAAGAAGATGTTATTCACTCCTCTAAAAATGAGGCAACAGTGGGAAGAGTAAATGGTCAGAGGGGCACTTTGTATAACTAGTTTTAATGAGTGTAAATGGTGGATTCCCTGTAACTTGAAGCCTTTAAATCATGATTTGAGGACTTCAGTAACTCACCCAGACGTTAGGGGTCTATTACAAGAGAGGGTGGGTGAGATTCTGTGGCCTGCAACATGCAGATCACACTAGATGATCATGATGGTCCCTTCTGACCTTAAAGTCTATGAGTAGTAAATAGCAGGGTCGCCTAAAAATCTACGTTGGGAGCAGTGTGGTTCAAAATATTCATAAATGATCTGGAAAAAGAATTAGACAGTGAGGTGGCAAAGTTTGCAGATGATACACAATTAGTCAATATAGTTAAGTCCAAAACTGACTGCGAAGAGTTACAAAGGGATCTCACAAAACTAGGTGACTGGGCAACACAATGGCAGATGACACTGAGTGTTGATAAATGCAAAGTAATGCAGATTGGGAAACTTAGGAGTAACTATGCATACAAACTGATTGGGTCTAAATTAGCTGTTACCATTAAGAAAAAGATCTTGGAGTCACTGTCGATAGGTCTCTGAAAACAGCTGCTCAACGTGCAGCTGCAGTCAAAAAAGCTAACAGATTATGAGAAACCACTAGGAAAGCGATAGATAATAGAAAATATCACATTGCCTCTTTATAAGTCCATGGTACACCCATAGCTTTACTACTGCATACAGTTCTGGTTGCCCCACCTCAAAAACGATACATTCAAATAGGAAAAGGTAAAGAGAAGGGTAACAAAACTGTTTGGGTGTATGGGACAGCTTCCATAGGAGGAGAGATTAACATGACTGGGACTGGTCCGTTGGAAAAGAGGCAACCAAATGGGTTATGACAGAGGCCTATACAATCATGAGTGTTGTGGAGAAAGAGAATAAGGAAAAATTATTTCCCCTACACATACCACAAGAACCAGGGGTCACCCAATGAAATTAAAAGACAGTAGGCTTAAAGCAAACATATGTGGCAAGGTGCCTCCTTTGCCTAGCAAGGCTAAACATTTCCCCCTCTGGTGGTGGAGTCTGGTGAAAATCAGTCCCACTCTGGAGAGTTTTTATTGCTTCTCAATATTTACAAAGTGGGCCTCAAGGTAAACCCAAGCAGCACTCTTCAGCCAGACAGAATTAAATCAATTCATAATGCAAAATGGGAATCTCTCTCCCAGGAAGTTGCCTGAACATTAGCTCCTGATAACTTTTCAGAATGAATCACCAGGCCCAGATGGTATACATCAAATAATGGTGAGGGAATTTAAGAAGTGATAAAAATATTAAATCATGCAATACCATTAGCTCCTGAACCAGAGAAAAGAAAGATTGCAAAAGTTGTAGCTAATTTTAGTAAGCTGTAGGGATGATTCTGAGAATTACAGACCAGTAAGACTTAGCTTAGTATCAGGTAAATTGGTTGCAACAATAATTAAAATGATAAAATACTTGGATGAACTTCACATGATAGTGAAAAATCATCCTGGCTTCTATATAAGAAAATTGTGCCTCTCTAATCTATTTTGGGCATATAAACACAGAGGAAGATAAAGTAGAAAATCATACATTTGGACATTCAAAAAGCCTTTGACAATGTCCCTCACAAGAGGTTATTAATGAAAGTCACAAAATGAGATGTCTCCTACCATCCTATATTTCAGATTGGATAGGGGAGAGAAAAAACAACAACAACCACCACCAAAAGGCAATTTAGTAGACAGAAAAAGGTTAATAATGGTCTAAGACTCCATACTAGGATTGGAATTGTTTCATATTTCTAGCAATGATCAGGGAAAAAAGGGTGAAGAGTCGAGAGGCAAAATTTCCAAATTATTTAGGTTAGTCAAAAGCAGAGAAGACTGAGGATCTGCAAAGGACTTACCAAAGCGAGAGAAGAGATCAAGGGCTAACAGATGAACTTCAGTGTGTCAAATGCAAGGTAGTGCACATAGGAAGGAATAATTAGAACTACTTGTCCACAGTGTTGAGTTCTAAATTATTTGTAATACTTAACTAAAATGATCTGAGCATCATTCTGGAATGATTAATGAAAACCTCTGGTCAATGTGTTGAAGTGACCAAAGAAAGGAAATAACATTTCAGAGGTGTGAATAATGTAAATGTGACTAACACTGAAAATATTACATTTTTTTTCTATAAAACATTTGAATACTGTGTTCAGTTCTGTTTACCCTAAATAGAAAAGAATACACAGTTAGAAGGGGTTCAGTAATTAGTAATTTAAATTATTAGAGGCATGGAAAAACTGTCATAGAAAAGATTTGAGCCCATTAATGTAACACAGTTATAAAGTGTGTACCCATTCCCCCTCTAGTGGCCAGTCCACATAGAGGATATTATAAAAGAGACACAAAACAATGGACAATGAAAATGAACTGCAACAAATTGGAAACTGATTTAAGCAAACATTTTTATTTCTCCCACAAAGTATAACTGATTTTTATGCTGGTCAGTATTTTGTCATCGTTACCTTTTGCTCCCTCTCTAACTATTTGTTGTATTCCTTGTTGTTTCTCGTCTTATTACTTAGATTGTAAATTCCTTGGGTCAGGGACTTTTTAAGTGTTTATACTCCACCTAGCACAGTGAGGATCTTATGACTGGTGCTCTGAGGTACTATCTTAATGCAAACAATAAATAACAATAATAAACCTGTGGAACACATTGTTGCAAAGCATTGCTGAAGCAAAAAGTTTTGCAAGAATTTTTAAAAGGATGGGCTATCAATCTATCTATCTATATGAGAACATCCACCTATTTACCCACTTATACATAATGTGAACATTAGACTGGATAAAAACTAAGGGATATAAACACTCATGCGTCAGGAATAAGACACCATTTGATATGAGTTAGGGGGAAACATCTCCTATGAAAGGCATTTTTTTCTAATCTACTCTACAATTCACCCAGCATATAAAGTAAAAATTCAACCACTTCCTAGATTTGGGTTTAAAACAAACAAACAAAAACAACCAAAATGGTAACATAAAAATTAGTTCAAATCTTCCACCCAGGTTTAACTGCTCTTAGGGTTCCTCCATCAGAACTGCTCAGCCCACAGTCTAGATTCATGCTCTCCAAAGATACACCCCCATCTTCCTTTTTTCAAGATGGGGTAATGAGTTACCTGTCTCAGAGCAAACAGAACTTACTGATTCCTTTCCCAGCAAGTTCAATGCGTGCTAATAGAATGGAGTGTTTTAAGTTAACACTGTCAGCCTGTTAAATACTTCCCACAAGAGCAACATGTAAGACACTTACTCTAGTTTCCTTCCCTTGTTGGACTGCTTTGGGATACAGCTCCCAAATACTATATAGTTGCCAGAGGACCTGCTGACTGTAGCAACACGTGTGTGGGTGTGGGTGTGGGGGGGGTGGGTGGTTATGAACCTGTCTCATGTCCATGGGTCACCCTCTGCAGCCCAGGAGAAAGCAAATATATCACCAGGCTTTCCTCACAATTGGCCAAGACAATGAATGGGTCACCACCAGTAGGACCCAAATCACAAGGTCTATCCCCAAATCACAAGGGGATAAGTCCATGAGTTTCAGTAGTTGCAGGAGTCACCTGGGAGATCTCACACCAGACCATTCCCTCCTGTACCAATGTTTGGATACACCTCGAGTCCACTTGGCTGATTTCTACTTCCCCTTCGATCAATATTTGCATAGTATATACTCGGGGAGCCTAAGACCACATAGCCCCAGCAAGACCACAGTTTTACTCCATCATCAGACTCCAGAAAGGGGCAACATTTTTGTATATGCGTCTGTTCCCCTTCTTCCCCCCAAAGCAAACAAACAAACAAAACAAAAACAGAATAGGAAGGCTGGAGGCTCCACCTCAGAGACTTGTTGATTGTCCTTTTGGGTTGTGTCCTCAGTGATCCCACATATCTGCCCAAACTCCTATTTCCTCATAAGACAGAAATTTTTGTGTGTCCTTGTTGCCTACAGACAAAACCAGCAACATGGGCAATCGATGTTTTCCCTCTAGAATCTCCCTATCTCTTAACTTTTCTCCCCAAAGGTTCCTCAGTCCATCCCTTGGACTTCCTTTTAGATCAGAGATACAGCAATAGATGTTTTGGCTTCTTCAGCTGTTCAACCTCCATGAAAAACATTATGTGCTGCACAAACTCCCACAGTACAGATGGCTGGTGCAGGTGAGCCCAAATCTGCTGTCTAACAGTCTATCCAACTACTTAAACCTTCCCAGAAAAATCAATGACTCCTAACAGGGTGGGGGCATTTCAGGTGAATACGGCCAGAGAGCAACAGCAGATTATTCCACAATTCTCATGTGTGTGTCCTGCCCCATCCTCTGATACATCTCGTAACAGTCATTTTCACAAACAGGATACTGGAGTAGGTGGACTTATTCTCTGATCTGTAGGGTAAATCTTATGCTCCTATGTAATTTTCATGTATAACTGAAATCAAAGGAGTAACATAGCTATAAAGGGGGTGCCCTTTGGCTTCTAACGGTTCAGAAACAGACACATATTTGAGCTTCGTCTGTTAGTTTCACCTTACTGAAAAATATTCAGAAAATAAAAGATTTCCCCCTGCTCCAAGTAACGTTTGCATGTAGATATCAGTGAATGATTCCTCCCACATCAAATAATTCACTGGTATCCCATGGACAGAACTAGTTTTGGAATCTATCTTTTTCTAGTGCAGTTTCAGACCACAGTTGTGTTTGCAGTACATTGTGTCTAGGAAGGTTTGAAGAATAAGAATATCAGAAATTTTACAGACTATAAACCAAATGAAAGAAAAGCACTCAGGTACCATGGTGATGGGGTGCAGTATAAGGAGGGTAGTTTTATGGATAAACTCACATAAAATTGATTCTTATAGGCCAATGTGAAATGAAGAAGTCTTTTCTGATTGACTAAGATGAGAAGATTTCTTTCACTTGTACCTGCACAGAGCTTTATATGATTATGATTAGTAAACAGAAAATAATGATGTATGTGAGTGTGTTAATCGGACACAATGGGTAATATTTAAATGTCAGTGAAACTTTTGTATCAAGCTTCTGAAATAGACTCATAAAATATAAAAAGTGTGAATAATTCCACTCCAGCTAATCAGACTCAATGAAAACTATTCCTTCCAAAGTAAATAGAAAACATGCTTATAACTTTAGCCTCTTGCTTTCAAAGATTGTCTACAGATTTCCAAGGAACGGCAGTCATTAGTGTGAGAAATACATACTCAAGAAAAAAAAATGCAGAATTTCTATAAATAGTGAAATAGATTTTTTGCTTCTTTTCTCTTTGGCCTAATATATCACAGACTAAATATATTCTTTCAGATGGTTCCTCCTTATTCTGGTTAAAGTCCCAATGCAGATTTTCATTTGAAAATCTAAATCATGTTACAAATTTCTGAAAGGGTGGTTTCTTATTCAGACTGACAGCCGGATACACTCTGTGATTTCCCAAAGTGCCATTACTGGTGCAAATTAAGTGTCAGGTTCCAGACTAATTCATCACTTATTAATTAACAATATCAACAATCCCTTTTTCATTACTGATAACACATTTTACAGACTACCAGAAGGATTTTTTATTACTAAACTTATCTCAAAAGCTTTCCTGTTATCTACCGCAATAAAAAAAAAATCATTCAATCATAATTTTAATGGCTGATCGTTTTTCCCTTCACTAAAATTAAATCATAAAAGCTATTTAATTAAATTGCATGGTAATTGAATGACTTTAATCATGCAAAGAATTGAAATGAAAGATGCTTTCTCCCCAAACCCTACAACATTTAATGACAATGCTTTGCCATGTGGCTTTGCACAACAAACTATCTTTCTTGTTCATAAATAAACCTTTTCTGTTAACGTCACAGTTTCTTTCAGTGTGTAAGGAAGAACTTTGAGGCCTTTTGTAAAGTTTATAATATATATATATATATATATAGAGAGAGAGAGAGAGAGCATGTTCTCTGAACTACAGTTTTACATGTTGATCTAGCTGTACAGAACATTATTAAAACAGCAAAGCTAATATGCAATCCAGCTCCTGTTACTTCACACTCCCATTGATTTCAGTTACACAGGATCAGCCCTAGGCGAGGGAGCCCTGTACATTATATGCACCCTTTTACATGCAACTTTTTGGTCCATAATGTTACCCTCAAAGATTAATGTTTGCAGACTGTGATAAAGCTACTTTGAATTGTCCTTGCTTTGGTAAAACATCACAGTTTTAGCCCTTTTTTGCCATAATATAATGTCGTCTTTATCCTAGTGCTAATGAAGAAGTTTATTCAATATGTGGTCTAACATGCAGCCGGGATTTGCTGTACTTTTCAAACAACTACAAAGAGAAAAGCTACTTAATACTTCAAATGGTTTTATCAACACCCTTTCTCAATCCCTATTCTCTATGATAGAGGACTAAGGAAGAGGTTCAACTATAGAGAATGGGAGCTAAAACAGCAAGTATGTCCTGTGTAAGGCAGCCATGTGGCTGTGTTGCAAATGAGAATGTAAAAATCACAGTTTGGAAGAACACTCATACTTTTATCAAAAATGCAGGACCGTTGCCAAACTCTCCCAAGCCCCTCCTTACAGGGCTGGAAGTGATTTCTTTTAACTGACTATACCAGCAGGGCATCCTCATCCCATACTTTAAATATGTAGGTATGGTTCTCAGTATTGTCACAAATCTGTCTCTTGGTCTTTTTACTGACCAATATTAGGCATCACTGTGTGAGGTGAACACATCTCATTTTAATTCAGTGCTGTCAACACCAAACTGATGCTTGATGAATTAACAGGTCCATGCCATGACAGTGTCAAGCATGTGTGTGTGGGGATTAGAAATAACATTTGGAAAAACTCTGGCCAAGTAAATAATTATGCCCCAAATGATTTCATGCCAGTTGGCTTGGGTAACAGATGGAATGGAGTATTTTTTTTAATTCTTTATAAGCTGACATAGTTTCCAAAAATCTTGAGCTGCAAGTCTCTAAACTATTGGCTTACTGTTACATATGTCTATTAATTAATTACACACTGAATAAATTGCAGTAAATCCTGTAAACAATTATGAACAAAATCCTATAGAAAATGTATGAAAATACCTTCATTTTATTGCCTGTTAACTGTGGAAATTTTAAGTTATTATACATAACGGTACTGTGTTAGATAACGGTGCTTAGCTCCAAAAGTGTGTTAGTAAAGCCTAAAATAGATCGACTCATTAAACATTATTTTTTTCTTTATGTTCAATTCAGTTTAATGTTCTTTTCACATAGACTTTCTCAGGTATTTGCTCTTGACATAGAGAATTTAAATTGTAATACAATGTTTTTGAACACAACTTACTTTTTAGCTGTGCTTTAAAAAACTGAAATAAAACTTTAGGAGAGCTGGATAAATAGAAAGAAAAATATCTGATGACTAAGTAATTTTTTTTAAATAACGGAAGTTGCTGAATAATTGATTCAAAAGCTATTATCTGACCAGCTCAAATCTTTGATTTAGAAACAAGTTTTTAAACTGACACTTAAAGCTTTTTCTCTTGCATATACTCTTATATATCAATTAATGTTATTGTTAAGCACAATTAACATTCTCATAGTTACTAAGGAAAATATGTTTAAAATTATATTTCAAACACTTAAGACAAGCTTAAGAACAAGATAAACATTAGGAGCACAATACAGGAAGGTACTTAAGTATGCATAACTTTAAGGAAGTCAGGGGCTACACATGTGCTTAAAGATATGCACATGCTATGATGAATCTGGGATCTCTCTGTACAACTTATGCATTCTGATTGATATTGTGAATTGTATTATGGAAAGCTGCTATATGATGAATGCCTATATGTATGTGGATCCATCATTGTCGACAGGGCCTGTAGCATGTATACACCAGACAGATACAATAGGAAATATTTACGGATAATGGTGATAACTGTTTTGCGGGCTGTGCTAAAAAAAGCAGCTGAATCTTTAGAAATCCAGTTTTAGCTTACTCCTGCGCCCCCCTTTACACCCTGCTGCCAAGGGAACGGGGAAGAGCAGTGGAATCTTAACAGGAATAGAACAGCAGACCAGGTAACCAATAGGGTTTAAATAAAGAAACACAGATGGTCCTGAAGCCTCTTGTCAATCTAAGGGACCTGAAACCCAGCCCAAATGATGGCTTGGACAGGGAGGAAACTGAGGTAAGAACATCAACTTAGTGTTTACCGTTCTATGTGTACTTTCCTGTGCTTTCCATGATTAAGTGTAAAAGAGCACAAGGGTGTAAGATTGTGCAAAGTGAGTGTGTTGACTGCTTCACAACCACCACAAGCCCCTGAGAGAGTTAAATACCGTATAGGTGAAGTTCTGGAAAGAGAAACAGCATAATTCAACTTGGCCAAGAGGGAGTGCTCACTATAATCTGTGACACAGACCTACATACCTTCCTCAATCAGGGCCTATGAAGCCAATAATGCATTGTGTATGTACACAAAACTGCCAGTGAAATCAATGCAGGGCTGTGACCAATTGATTTATGAAAGTAGGCTCAGGGATTTTTGCAAGGAAGCTGTTGATGCCCTTCTTACCCTGTAGAACCCCTTCATGCTGGCCACTATCAATCAATCAATGCTGGCCTGTGTAATAAAAAAACAAACCCTCTGCATGATGAGACGGTCATTGCCTCAGGCATGCTCAACTAGGATCTGATCTAACTCCCATTTAGTCAAAGGGAATCTTTCCTTTTACTTTAACAGAAGCTGGATTGGCCTCTGGTCCCCATTATCCCTGCTACACACACCCTAGTAATACATCAGATAGACCCACAAAATTCCCGACATGAGATGATTTTTTTTGCATTGGAGAAAGAACACTAAAATAGAAGCGTGAAATGTCATTGTGTATAAATAGCTCTTCTGTTGCTACCAGAAAGCTGAGCCAAAAAGCATTGATTTAATAGCCACTGCTAACCAATTACCATGCAGATGATATTGACTGCTTTTTTTGATTCAAGTGCTCAGTTTGGCTAGTAGACCAGTGTAGTACCACAAGGTAAAACTCTGAGATTATGTAATTAAAAGTAGTACTGCAAAGACATTTAAAATGTCTTCATTAACTGTGGCATTAAATGGTTCATGGAGTCTTTCCTGGGGTTCTGCAGAATGAACAACTTGAGAACCAAGCAATAAAGGGGGGGGAAGTAGGAAGGATACATGTCCAGGAGAGCTCTCTCTCTTATTAAATGGCCCGCAGAAGGAAAACACCAGAGAATTACTGTGATAGAGAAGACAGTTTATTATCTGGGAAAGAGCACCCCTCCCCCCCAACAGAAACACGTTTACGTTTAGTAGCTAATTATACCATTTTGGTTAAAATGCAGAGTATTGCCTACAACACAGGACTGGCAACTGGCTCTGACCCATTGAAGCACATAGGTAACTTTAAACACATGAGTAGTCCCATAATCTTCTGGTGCTGGAAGGTATACACATACTTAAGGGCTCTGCTAGTTTGGACCCCATAGCTGGTTCAACAATCAACTCTCTGTGTGGTCCTTTGTAAGTAGGGTTACCAGACAGCAAGTGTGAAAAATTGGGAAGGCGTGTGGGTAATAGGTACCGATATGAAAAAGCCCTGAATATTGGGACTGTCCCTCTAAAATCGGGACATCTGGTCACACTATGTGTAAGTCATTTAACTGATCTGTTCTTTAGTTTACCATCAGTAAAATGAGCTAATATTTCACATATGGTGTTGTGACGTGATATTTCTCTTTGAGATCTTGTGATGAAAGTACAGTATATTATTAGGGTGCCTTTTTAATCTACTTCCTGCAATCTAGTTGGTTTGTCTAATCAAACATGTCAAATTCCAGATTCTGGGATTTACCTCTGAAGATGTGTGCTGTCTGTACTTCTAAGTTGGCTTAATTAAGCTTCAACTTCAAGATATTATGCAGGACTGGATATTTTTTTTTACTATGAGTCATCTGTTCTGAGTTTCCAATTTTTGCAGCCAAAATACAATATGCCCACTACAAAGCTTCAGAAATTCAAATGTCTCTCTATTCCCTAAAAAACAAAGTATTCAAACACTGGAAACATATTTATGTGTATTTTATAATAAAAGAAAGAAAGAGAGAAAAAATAATTAGCATATGTTATAAATTTTTTAAATCTCTCTATCTTTTGGGGCGGAGAGGGGGTTAACTAAGGGAGACAACATTTTAGTTCAAATGGTGAATATACCAATATTGACACTATTATGCTTAAGATCCAACTATAGATTGAATCTGTGATTTTATTTATGGAAATCGGTAAGCTAGGAAATGCAATTACTATCTGTAAATCATATTGCTATAACTGTCTACTTCAATATTCTTAAATAGCAAATGCAATTGAAGCTATTTTAGTTAAAGCCTGTAGAAAATAAATCCTTGTGGCAACACTCATCTGTCAAGGGATTTGATGTTCTCCAAAGTACTTGTTGGTATTAAGCAAGCAATCTCTCACTTCTAACGGGCTTTCTTATTGATATGTATGAGCTAAGTAGTTTATTATTTATAGTTAAGTATGAAGTGATATGTTTAAAAATACAGAATTAAGGAAATTGAATATTACAGGACCTAAAGCATTTAATTACAGTGCAAAATAGTTTCAAGCCTCTCTAAGTTATTCCCTTAGAGATATTATAGCAAAGTTACAATAAAATTATGGTTTCTGGTTACCATGGGCCAACAAATATGACATACTCAAATAAGTGTGTGCAGTGTAGTAGCTATGTTGGTCCCAGGATATTAGAGACAAAAGGGGGATGAGGCACTATATTTTATTGGGCCAGCTTCTGTTGGTGAGAGAGAGAATCTTTCGAGACACTCAGCGCTCTTCTTCAGGTTTGGGGAAGATATGGGCCACTCTACCTTGAATAGTCCCTTAGAATATTTGCTAACTTCTTATGCTAAACAATGTATTCCACTTGCATTTAGCTGTGATGCTCTGAGTACCTTTCTGAGATCTGAAAAAGAGCTCTGTGTGGCTCGAAAGCTTGTCTGGTCCAATAAAAGACATTATCTCATCCACCTTGTCTCTCTAATGCTCAAAGAAGGCATTTCTGTACACTTTGGGCACAGAACAAAAAGCAGTCACCCTGACCATTTTATAGTTAATAAAATTATCAATCAATCAATCAACAGACCACTGATTTTCCTTTTTCTTTTTTGCCAGTGAAATGACAAAGTCTAGAGCAATACCTTTTCTTCATGGCTAGTTAATATATGGCAAAGTGAGCTGTATATTTACAGCACGCGAGTCCACACTGGCCATGTGGACCTAGCAACCATCTACTAAATGTTCCATTGTGTGCTTTGACTTATTCCTCTTCCAAACTTTCACACCCTAACATTCCTAATAAATTTGAAATAGGAAGGGAGGAGACATGTTCAGAGAGAGTAATACTACCTACTGTTAAATGGAAAGATGTACAATTTTCTGATTGTTTGTTAAAATGTACTCAGAATAAACTAAACAAAAAGTTGTATCTATATAGAAAGAGATAGTTACATTTATGTAAATATAATATAAATAAAAATAGTTTTCTTAAATGACTGTTTAGAGCTCTGATAATCCATGGATTGGATATACATCCAATATTATAACAATGATATCATTGCTTGACATTGAATGGTTAGAGAAACTAAACTGAACTAGGAATTTTTTGGATTCCACATCTGTCTAAGTTACTGGTCAATCACTGTGGCAGTAGACAATGGAAGAAAAGGCAGAACAAGATTCGGTGTTCATTGTATCCCACCATCGAGATGTATAATCTCAATTCCATTGGCTTTGCCAAGAGGTAGAGGTTGCTGATAGACAAAGGTCCCATCCTGCTGGTGAATGCAGTACTAAAGCATTGACTGTCCACATCTTAACCGCTTAGGACATATCCCCCAATCTTGCATGTATTAAGAAATTTTAGTTGGACGGTATTGTTGGCCTGGTTTTTGACCAGTTGATGCTGACATAATGTTTGGTATAGCATAAACCTAAGGGGGTTCAGGAATGAGTTGGCATGGTAGTGCTGTCTTCATCCAGTTAGGAGTGTAGGAGATCTCCCCTTCCAGGCCTGGATCAAACATAGTGTTTTCTTTTGGGGCATAATTGTAGGGGAATGGAAGTTGGGCCCAGTTATGTTGTACGAATTACCTACTACGCTGCAAAGTCTGTGTGAACTTACAAAGTTCCTTACTAGATCTGGCTGAAATGTTTTGACTGAAATTTTATTTCAATGAAAAACGTAGATTAGGATTGACTACAACATTTTGTGTTGATTTCAACAAATTATGTCAGTCAAAATCCCCCAAACTAAAATTTGTTTAGCCTTTTTTAAAGTGAAAAATTTTGAGTTTTTTATTTGAAATAAAATGAAAGGAAAAAAATTCAAATTCTAAAACATTTTTTTTCCATTTTTTGATCTGCTGAACCCCTCAAAAATTGTTTTCTGAGCAGACCTGAAACTATTTTAAAAATTTTTTGGAAGTGCCAGCAAACTGACAAAATCAGTATTCACAGAACTCTATTCCTCACCACAGAGATTTTGGAGAAACAAACACTGATGCTACACAGTGACTAAATTCCACCTAGATTTCACCTAGGTACACCTAGATTATCAGTGTAATGATGCGACCATTATCTTTTGTCAGGGTGAGAGATCTGTGATGTCCACCCTCAAAGTGCCACAAAAACCAGGGCTTTTCCAGAAGGCCCAGATGGAAGGTATTGTTTGCAAGTCACATCACTCTCTAGGGTGGCAATCTACAATCTTACAATCTTTTATCCTCACCCAGCAATATAGTGGTCTTCAGGACCATGTTCTCTGATTTCATCATCACAGGTCACCTTTGCAGGAGAATAAAGAGTTAAAAGCTGGACAAATGGACAGGCCTAAGTTACAGGGAACGAGGTCAAGGCATGGGCAAACCTTGTGTCTGCTAATTGGTATGAATTCTAGTTAAAGTCTGTTATCTCTCTTCTTTTCCTCCCTTCCTGGCCATCTGTGCAGGGGATGAGACTGAGGCGAACTATTGCCACTCATGCACAAGGCGTTTGGTGGGAACAGAGCATTATCTTCTTTCCCTCCCTTGCATACTGTATATTTTAAAGAATGTTAGTAAGTTTCAAGGTGCCTGTGCTCTATGCAATAATCCTGTAAACAACAAATAGGGGCTGGTATAATTGTATTCATTATGTAGTTAATATTCATTTTATAGGTGTCAGTGTAACCAAATAAGGGTCTATGTGGAGTTGCTGGAAATGTATACATTTATAGACTGTTATGGATAAAAGGATTGTAAATTAACCCCTTCTTCGCTCACTTGTGGTGTCGAGGTGGAACGAGCAGGCAATAAAGGGTTCCGTCTCCCAAATCCGCCCCAGGGACAACCTGTTTGGTTATTTCTAACAATCTTGTCTGAAGGATGACTTTCAAGAGATGAAGCAGAAAGGAAGATTACAGATGGCGAATCATAGGACTGGAAGGGACCTTGAGAGGCCTTCTACTCCAGTCCCCAACACTCAAGGCAGGACCTAGCATTATCTGGCTCATCCCTTACAGGTGTCTGTCCAACCTGCTCTTAAAAATCTCCAATGACAGAGATTCCAGCTGATTGGTTATAGAATAAAGAGGTTTTTAATTAATATACTGAGGCCATAAAAGAAGGAAAGATTTCCATGCCTCCACCACAGTGGCTGCTAAGTCTTGATCAGCAAATTGGTTTCAGATGATATGTAGCTAATCCAAAATAACTTCACTTGTTTGGTGATGTTGCAGCTGATACTTTGTGGGTACAATTGATTTGGTTCATCCCAAACATTGATGGAGGCAGGGCAAATCTGGAGGGGACAAATATTTGGATTTCGCTGCATGAGTGTCTTTTATAGAGGTACTGTGTTGGGAAAACTTCCTATCACAATTTGTGTCTAGAAGCTAGATCAGGGACTAATTGGGCTAGGCACTGTACAAACATATATGACAGTTCTTCCTCTAAAGAAGTTATAGTCCAAGCTAAGGACTAGACATCTGAGGTGGATTAATATAAAGAAATAACAAATGGAGGAGAGAGGATGGGAGAAAGATGATTGGTTACCAAAAATAGAAATGTGTACCTCACACTCTTAGCACAACTCATAGCCAATCAGTAGCTGTACTCAATTTCCACGTTATTAGCTGTTATTGGATGACACTTTCTGAACATGTGAGGAGAGAAGGGAGTTACAAGGAGGGAGTTGAGGAAGGATTAAGACACTTGTGGCACAGATCCACAATTTAGGAATTGTGTTTATCCCATTTATGAGTCAGGCTAGATAGCAGCTGTTATGAAGAGCACTCCCCCCACCATCTGTTGTCAAGGCAAGTGTAACTATTTATACTGGATGTGGACCTGGTTGCATTTATTCGTGCTCTTGTCTCCTTGAGATAAGAAAATTATAATGTGCGCTATACGTGGCTTGAACCTTTCCAGAAGCTTAAGCTAGTGCAAAATGTGGTATTTGAATTGCCCTGGCTATCAGCTTATGGGTGGAACTGAAGGTGTTGTTTTTGACTTATGGCACCATTAATAGTTTCAGATCTTGCTACTTCAGAGACTGCATCTCTCCTTGTGTAATATCAGACACACTGGAGCTGCAGCATCTCCAGCAGCTAAATTACCAAAGCTCATTACAAGGCATATATGGCCATAAAAGTCCAATCAGGCACCCAGATATTTATAATAAAAAGTTTATAATAAGTTTTGATCTAAACATCTCACCCCTTTCTACATATCTACAGACATACTGTCAGTAATACAACAGCTACATTTGATTAGGGTAGGATTTAAAAAACAAACCTCAGCATTGGCCTCCCACACTTAATGGAAGGTTGAGACAAGAGAAGCAAGGAAATGTGATGTTAGTATTAATTCCTTTTCCTACTTCATACTGAAGCACAATTGCATGATAATGCTGGTATCTTGAAGCTTAATATTATTTTAATCATCCATCCATTTGCCAAGGCTTTTTTCTACCAGAAAAAGGTGTAATGTTTATAAGTGTGTGTACGTAATATGGCTGTGGATGTTGACTGTGCTATTTGAGGCCACAATTCAATCAGGTAATTAAGCACATGCCTAACTTTAAGCCTCTGGGCAGTCTTCACGAGCTTCAAGGGCCTGATCCAAAACCCATTAAAGTAAATGGAAGGACTTCATTGCATATCATGAACCTTGGATCAGGCCCAAAGTTAGACATATGCTTAAATATCATGTGAATTGTGGCCTAACATATTTGTGGCAAATTCATCCACTTAGGAAGCTTCAACCACCATCTCCACACTGATGATTTACAAATCTCATTTTTGGTCCTTGATCTGTCCCCTTCTGTCCGATATTGCATCTCTAATTGTTTTTTTCTGACTTATATGACTTGTTCTGCTGACAAATCAAATTTAACAAGGCTAGAACTGAACTCATCTTTCCACACAAACTGTTTCAGATTCTTCCTGTTCTCTACTGCCTTCTCTATAGTCATGCACAAAACCTTCATACTTGTGTCACTCAGCCTCATGGTGCTGGGGTTACCTTCAGTTCACCTCTTGATTTGTACTCCCATACATGGGGTAACAATAAGAGATAGTCAGGGAATTCTTCAGCAAAACTGTTTTTCATTTGAAATGCAAATTCAATTAAACCCTTTGTCAGGTCCAGTGTGGAATTTTGGAGGCTTCTCATCCCAGTCTCCTTGTGCGGACAGTTCAAGTTCTCCTCATACTCCTTGTCCTTAGTCTCTTTGTCCAGCCAGTCACAGCTCCCCCCTCGTGACTCCTCCCTCCCCCACTGGCTCCCAGTCCTAGTCTCCCTCCCTCCAAATTTCAAGTCCTTGCTCCAGAACATGGAAGGCACTAATGTATTTCAAAAAGACAGTTACATTTTTTTTTAAATGGGCAAAACAATTACTCCCAAGCCTTGTTCTCAGAAATTTCTAAACTGTTTTGGTTAAAATATATTTTTTTTAAATCAGCCTGAGGCAGACATGGGCACACAAAACATCAACGCAAACAGTTAAAGTCTGCAAAAGAAAGCAATTGAAAACAAAGTCTTACGATGAGAAGCATCAGGCAACCTTGATAATAGGTGGTGTTACTAGCCCCATCTGTAATATACTCGTAAGGCAGCATCAACATCTGTCTCAGTCTCGGCATGTATGAACCAGTGTTGTTTTTAGAAAAAAATTAGATTGGAATCTAATTGGGACAGGCTCTGTGTCATTATTTGTGTCTTGTGACGCACAGTTGGAACTTAAATAAATGAAAAAAAATAATGCATCATAGTAAACTGTCATGCCATGGTTTAGTTGTGCTACCTCCTAATTATTGCCAGACAC
>ML675627.1:9278093-9378847 GCA_007922155.1 Mesoclemmys tuberculata | reverse complement strand
AGCTAGCTACTAACAACTTTGGAAATTCAACTTTCAATGTCTTGCATTGTATACACAGTAATTTAATAACATGAAAGTTTATGCCTATCAGACTTGTTTGGGATTCTTAAAAGTGAATATATACCTTTCCTTTTGGTACTGAGGGACTAGGATTATTGTATGAATATTCATCAAATGAATGGCTGATTTGATTTAGTGCTATGTTATTTATTGTGGTCAATAATACAGAACACAGAACTGTATATGATTTGACCCTGGCTAATCATAGATATGGACTGCCTCTTTCCTCATGCTCCCCACTATCTGAAACTTTGCTGATGGTCCTTAACTCTATATGTCTTGGGGCAGAGAAATTAATGTTCTCAGTAGAGAGCTATTGCTGCTGGAATTTGGTTCCACCTGGACCTGAGGACTTCAGTGCAACTTGAATTTCTATGCAGTTCAGGATGATTTTGGAGGTGGTTGATGTGCGATTGTACATGCAATCATAAATATGACTTTTGATTTTTGTGTATCTACTTAAGATAGTAATGAAAGTAGTTTATAAACTGAAAAATAAATAAATGAAGATTTAGCAAGAAATAGGTAAGACATGTCATTTCAAGAACAAATTATTGATAATAGCCTACTTATGGGCTGTTTGTTTTTTGTCCAAAGAACTCTCATAATTAAAGTGGCTTAGGGGTTACTAGATATATATAAGTTTTAGGATGAAATCCTGATTCTTCAAAGTTAAGTGACTTTTTCCATTGACTTCAAAAGAGCCAGGTTTTAAAACAACGACATTAAAATATGGGTGATATTGAAGAGATGGTCTAAAATATAAGTGCCTAGAGCAAAAGTATAGTTGGCACTTCTTTTCTTTTTTCACTTGTTACAAATAAGAAGACTGTTAAGTCAGAAAAAATCTATTATTGCTTTTTCTAGTCTCTCCCCAAATCACTAGCCTCATTTGAAAGTCTTACTGTGACTTTATTAGATGCAGACCTTGCAAATATTCCAAAGAGATCTGAAGTCTCGTCAGATAAGAATTCTGCTGCTAAGGGGAAGCATCCGGTTTCTTTCTGGAATCTTTATGTATCTTTTGATTAAAAGGCCTTTTCCATTTGACATGACATGCAGTCAAATTAACAAGGCTTGAGTGACAAATGACATGCCTAATTCTCTAGAAAGGAATTCCCACCTCTTCCTTAGAACAGTTCTTATTTTTCTATCTGAAAGACCAGACAAAGATGCATTACCCTGCCTGGGAATTGATGATGCAATGGCAGTGTTTAGAAAAGAACCACAATCTAGTGTCGTTACTGCTGTGTGATTGTTTTTTGTTTGAATAATTTAATAAAAAGTTGAGCTTGTACAGTTTAGATGGGTAGACTGTCCTAAATTTCTGAGACTCTATTTTCTCGATTCAGTGAGGCATGCACAAATCTGTCTGTCAAATTTCTGAGCATCAAGAAAAAAAACTAATTCCAGCACAGCAGAGTTTGAAACAATGTATAAATCTCTAGAGCTTTTAAAACAAGTTTAATTAATAACTTGATGTAATCACGCTTAACAGTTCTTGAACTATTTTGCCCTGAGGAAATGATGGCACTTTCCTCTTCTTAAGCCACAGAATCAGAAAAGAATCAATTGGGTTTGTTTCTCTTGTTAACTTTGCATTTCAGAGGCAGAGTATGAGGAGGGAAAGTTTGGTAAAGAGTTATCAAGAAAAGTGCATATGTTGGTGAGCACAAATTGAAGAGGTCAAATTCACAGATTAATAAAAAATAAGAACAGTAGAACCCGGAAAGTCTTGTGGGACCTGATCCAATTCCCATTGAAATGAAGGACCTCTGGTCTCGTCCCATCAACAGTGAAGGATTTTTAAACAATGTATTATCAAGCGGCTTCTACCCAAATATCTTGATGAGCCTTAAGTCAACCTGTATTTTCAATGAACTTGCTCTTAAGAAATATTGCTAAGTATTCAGCCTTAATCTTTTTTTGGTCTATTTCATTCTTCTGGCCCAAACTGGACCTATCTATCTATAAATTGGACCAATTATACTCACCCTAAACAATTCCTCTCCTTCCTTAGAACTTACTTTTTTTGAAATACTTGGGCAGATTATCATATCCCTCTTCATTCATGTGTAATCAAAATAGCAATATTTAGTCCTTTTACATTTTCCTGGCACAATGACATTAACTGGAAATATTGACTCTCAAAGAGGGGTTAGGGTCTACTAAAGATAATAACTGAACAGTTTTAAAAATAATTTATAGTAAACTGTTAAGAACTACATTTAGGAAAACAGAGGAGGAACAGCTTGTTTCAGCTGCTTTTCCCTCAATATCTTTCAGTGTTTCCTTTCTGCAATGGCTCTATTTCTTTCCTTTTGTTCTGAAGGGTGCAATGGACTACTGTATTAAGAGCTTGTATGAAAAATGTGTTCAACTTCTTCCATGAACTAGAAAACACAATAAAATCAAATCACAACAGAGAAGGTTGTGACAAATAAGGCATGTTCTACTTTCCTTTTCTCTACCTAGCCGTAATAGAAAAAAAAAATGACAATGTGACTCACAGAAACACATGGAGGCCATCTTGACATGTACCTAAGAAACAGAAAATTTGCCCCAAATTCTGATTGAGTCTCTCTGGCAATAAGTTCCAAGATAGAGGGCCAATGAATCTTCGCTTCTCCAAAAACAGAAACCAGTTTTATATTATCAAAATAAAATGGTGCTTCAGTATTTTTTTTAAATAATGTATAATATGGCTGAACTGTTTATAAAAGGCCTGTTTAACAAGATCATTCAAGAGTAATTTGCACACAAAAAGCAAAGTCAGGAATCATAAGCAGAGAGACATTCTTATAATAGAAGCACTCCTTTCAAACTAGAATTCAAATGATTTGGTGATAGATTTTACTTCATCATTGCTTTGATTTAGGAGCTCATCTTGTCAACTTTTATCCTCCCGTCTCTCCTTTTACGGCATTTATGCACTTTCAGACTCCACTTTTCCTCTCAAGGAAATAGGACTATATTTCAAGAAACAGTGTCAGGTAGTTTTAAGTTCAAAAATTAACGTTTGAAATTTATATATATATACACACACACGCACATATCTATCTATAACCACACATAAAACTTGGGTGTGCTCACGCATGAATAAATATTGTTCTAGCAATATCGGCAACCCAAGCAGTACTGTCCGAAATGCAGCAAGTGAAACTGACTGGAAACTATAGCATAACAGTTGTTCTCCCTTTGTTTTTGTTGTTCCGAACACTATATGCTTGGAGCAGACTCCCAATAAATCTCTGCCAATCACCATCTAACTCCTCCTTCCCAAAAGCAATTTTCATTCAGCTTGTAGTGATTTCACCCCTTCTTGGTGCAAACACTTAACTACCATGTGTCGTCTCACTAGGACAGTTTGCAAGGCTGGGACCTCCATTTGTGTCGTTCTGTGTTGCATGACTCCTGCTTTTCCTTCTAAGCCATGATCCTGCAGAGATTTATACGCATGCTTAACTTGCCATACTGTGAATCATCCCACTGAATTCCATAGCACTGTTCACAGTTTGTAATGTTGAGCATGGCCTTTATACATGGCCATGTAATGTTATGTTCTTTATACATGGCCACATAATGTTGAACATGGCCTTTATACAGTAAACTCTTCAGAGTAGGGATCTGTTGTTAGCTGGCACACACATGCGTTTTACAGCACTGTACATTTACATTGCTATGTTCTGTAAATAACAATTATAAATAAAGTATTTTCATTGTCCCAAGTGAATTAAGTGCAAAAAATCACAGCTGAAAAAAGTAAATAAATAAATAATCTATCTTCCTTAATCCCATCCAAAAGAAATCTGGCAACTTTACACGTCTGTTAATCCAACTGAAAATGTAACTGTTGTATTAAATGAGTAAGTGGCCATTTGACCTAATCTTTTATGTACATTTTGAAATACCTAGCACAATTTTTTTGGTATTTTAAAGATAAAAATAAGAAAAAAAGAATGTATTTTCTTATCCCTATGAAGGCATTTATGCAGAGAAAAGGGGGAAAATAAGAAAGTTCAGTGAATGATAATTGTATCAGAGAACCCAAAAAGTAAGATGTAAAACAACTTATGACCCTCCAGGCCTATCTCCCTTCCCTTTAGGAACTAGTCCTTAAAGTACATTTTTTAGTACTTTGTTCAGACAAGTTTTAAATGCCTCAAGCAACAGGGCTTTAAGTACTTCCATTAACAGACTATTTGACGCTCTCATGGAACTCCTTGTTAAGAAGTTGTCTGGATAGCCAGGATAAATGTTCCGTTTCTTAATTTGAACATACTACTAATTGTAATGAACCACAATAAATAATTGCTCTCCATCTTTAACATTCTTCTAATATTTGTAGACTGGAAGCATATATCCTTTAGTTATTTCAGCCAAACTATAGTGTGTATGTGTACTTATATATCTTTTAATTTTTCCTCACAGGTCAGTCCTTCCAGCCTCTGTTCATTATTTTTTTTTCTATGAACTCTCTAGTTTGTCAGCATCTTGGAATGTGGGCCAAAAACAAATTTTATTGAGAGCACTACAGAAAAGGGCTATTGTTATCCTATTGTATGGTATGATACCATTGTTAAAACTTCATTGACTTTTTATGCAGTCATTTCACATTGCAAATTCATGTCTAATTCTTTGTCCATTATCTCCTCAAAGGTTTGCTTCTACCAGCCCCTGAGATGTAGCAGTGGACAGTTTCCAAGATGAATATTATTTTGTTACCTTTCACCTGTAGCAGGAACCTAATGTCTCAAAATCCCTTATATTTTCTCTCTCTTTTCCCTGCTGTTTAGAATGTCTCACAATTTGTGTATTATCTGCAAATTCCATAAGAGTGCCACAGGCTCTATGATACAGATCATTAGAGATGGTGTTAAGTAACACCACATCTTACACCAAACCTTACCAAACCCTAGAAGGCAATTCCTCTCAGCTTGATATATTGCTGTTTTATCAGTACAGTTTTCTTTTGGTCATTAAACCAGTTTTCATATCATATTACAAGCATTCCTGTACAAGCCAATTTGAAATGAATGTTCAGGTAAGTTGTTGTGGGACACAGTATCAGCTCCTTTACTGAAATTCAAAGGTATATTTAATCTCCTTTATTGCCTTCACCCACTATTTTTAAAGAGAGCAATTTCAAAGGTTGCTAGGCATTTAAAATCCACTGAATGTCAAAAACCACTTAGGGTGTGTCTATACCGAAAAGAAAAACCCACAGCACAAAGCCCATTCAGTTGACTCAGGGACTAAAAATAGGAGTGTAGATGTTCCTGTTCGGGTTGGGGCCTGGGCTCAGAAACTCTGGGAGATCCTGGGTCCCCCACTGAGTTTCAGAGCTCGGGCTCCCACCCAAGCCCCAACACCTATGCTGCTCTTTTTGGCCCCACCGCCTGAGCCCCATGTCTCCATGTGAATTAACCCAGGCTTGAAGCCACAGATTTTTCTTTGCAATGCAGACATACCCTTACACTTTTTTTTAACTTCCCAGTCTTAATTCTTGACAAAAATATTTTGACTAGCAACATTTATTCTGTACAATCCCATGCTCTTTATTACTCCCAGTTCCATTACCTCCTAGAATTAAGGCATTTTTTCACCTCATACATTAAACACTAAAGGTAAAGGGGTGGAGAGCAGTCTGTGTTATATTCTGTAATTACCATACTTTGATCAGCCAACATGATGTGGCTTTGTGTGAAGTCAGGAAACAATAGCAAATAAAACTGCCAAAAAAAAAAAAAGCCTCCCTGATTCCTTTGATTAGTTGAATAATCAAGCCATTGTTTCTTTGGATGGCCTTTCCTGCTGTGATACACCTGATTATCAGCTTCCCTGCACTGCTTTCCCTCTAAATACTATTCTCTTTATTGTATTGTTTTGTTCGACTCAGGAGGATCTCTCTCTTTTTTTTTTTAAACCTCCTTTTCTCCTGCTGAAATTGTTGGTATCTCCCAAAGTACTAACTCTTATCCAACTCCTTGACCTATTTGATCAAGGTAATTGAATGCTTAACTCTTATTTATATGATTCTATTTAAAATAACACACTAAAAATCAGACATTTTTATAGCTGTAGCTCTGCAGACTGCACACAATGTATGCCAGCTCCTATAACAGCTTCTATGAAAACAGTATATAACATTTCTTCCCAAATATCAGCAACTATTAACACCTTTGATTCACTTGTTTTAGTATCATATCACCCCTCACAAGCTGAGATGTATACAAAATCCCTTGTCAGATGTTGAACTGCACAAAAACTTGTCACAAAGTACTGTAGAACATTATGTTTTAGACATATGTTCTGATCCAGCAACACTTACTTGAGTAATCCTTACTCACATAGTGAAAAGTTCCAGAGGGGAAGCCGCATTAGTCTGTATACCGCAAAAACAATGAGAGTCCGGTAGCACCTTAAAGACTAAGAAATTTCTGATGAAGTGGGTTGCAGCCCACGAAAGCTTATGCCTGCAGAAATTTGTTAGTCTTTAAGGTGCTACAGGACTCTCGTTATTCTTACTCACATAGAAAGCACCATCTCTTTAAAAACAGGACTTCTTGTAAGAGTAAGGATTCTTCACATGAGCAGGAACAGACCCATAATTTGAAAGCAATCTCTTTAATCTCTCTCCAAATTTTACAGCTACAAGTTAACTTATCTGCTACAGATTTCAAGGAAAAAAGCATAAATAGCTTTTGTTGATGCAATTTATGGAGCTAGTTTTAGAAAACATCTAATGTCAGCGGAGGGAACTATTTTTATCACATTATATTGTTTAACGACCCTTGATGGTCATCAAATTTAGTGCACCTATAAAATGCAAGGCAGCTGCAGAGGATGAACCAGCAATTTAGAAAATACTAAAGAATAGAAAATTATCCAGTCAAGTTTCCTTTTGCCATCTAGCAAATCCACTGACAACGCTGCTGCTGAATGTAAAATGAAAAATAAATTTTGGTATCTACAGCATGCTAAATCAAAGGCAGATTATACACTATATTAACTACAATTGACATTGCAAAGAGTTTTAAAATTGGACAAATCTAGGAACAAATTTAAGCAAATTATCAAAATTGTGAGACACAGTGACTGGCAGGAGTCAACAAGCTGAATGAAAAAGATTCAGAAAATAAGTGAATTTGAAGCTAACAGCAAAATCCTTATCAAATGAGCCTCAGTTAATTGGGAGTAATTCCAGTGCTATTAATTAATATAACTATACTGCTGTCAATCTCATGAGTCAGATCAGAACCAGAGCACCAGATGCTCACCTGGTATAAACTGGTGTAGTTCACTGACTTCAGCAGAGATATGTTGCTTTACACCAACTGAGGATATGGTCCAGAATATTTAACTCTGCCTTAATATTAATCCAAAATGAGGGAATTTTCCTCCAGATGAGTGATGTGACAGTTCAGTATATACATGCATGTATCAATATCAATCTGCAAACTCCATTTTATTTTATGGGCACCATTTTGAATATGTCTGTACTTTTCCTATACCTCTTCATTTTAACCTTCCTCTTATGCAGAAACCTTCCAAGAGGTGCCAGGAGAAATTACTGCACCTAGCAAAGGGCTAACAATGGAGAAGAATCAATGGTTGTTAAGACAGTTGGTCTTCCAAACAAATGGGAACTCCCTGGGACAATGAGATGGCTACTGTTAAAAACAAACAAACAGAAAAAACATCTCTGCAAACTGAGTTTGAAATTAAAAAAATGCATCACATGATGAGGGAGTTGAAGACACATACAAGAATCATTGGATGGGCAGACACTTGAGACTTATAAAAAGATAGCTCACTAACAAACCATTTTAGAGAAGATACGAGAAGTAGCCAAAATTGGGCAGGAAGAAAGGAGGCTCCTGGGATACTGTCCAAAATGCAAAGGGAACTGAGGGAGACTTTTGCATAGTTTTTCTTATCTTCCATAGATCTGCGTATCTCTTATGCTTTGTATAGGAATACAGTGTGATTGATTTAGAAATTCCTCTCAAAGTCTGTGTGCCCCTGCTTTCTCTACTGTACAGTCCCCAAAAGGGGAAAACAGTAAACCAGAGGCTCCAAAACTTTGGTAGAATTCCTGGGAGTATGCTATAGCTACAGGGGCGGCTTGAGAGAACACGTAGTATTTCAGAGCCTGGGTAGTTGGACTGCAAAATCTCCCTATCTCAGTATGGTGTGTTAGATAAAGCATCTGTACTCTGAGATTAGAACTAGAGGTCCAGAGCCAGAAATGATGCTTCAGTTCTGTACAGAGCTCATGGGATCAAATGGGTGGATCCTTACACAGCAACCTTACAAACATACAAAAGGGGGAGCTCTTTCAGGTCTGTTGAATGATATTTAAAGGTTCTGAAATGATCTGAAATTAATCTGCTATTATTTGCTGAATATCAAACTGCCTAACAAACTGCAATTTTTCATTATTATGAGAAATCTTGATTTAGCAAAATACTGAGACGTGATTAAATTTAAACATGCCTTATTTCTAATTGTATTTCAATACAATATAAGTACTTAGAATCACAGAAATGAAGGACTAGTCATCTAATCCAGTTTCTGCACTAAAGTAGGGCTAAGTACTATCTAGACCATGCTTGACAGTTGTTTATCTAACCTGTTCTTAAAAAACCTCCAATGATTGAGCTCCCATAAACTCCCTAGGTCATTTGTTCCAGTACTTAACTACCCTGATAGATAGGAAGGTTTTCCTAATGCCTAACGTAAATCTCCATTACTGCAAGTTAAGCCCAATACTTATTGTTCTGTCCCCGGTGGTTAAGGAGAACAATTTATCACCCTCCTCTTTATAACAACCTTTTACATATTTGATGACTATCATGTACCCCCCAGTCTTTTCTCCGGACTAAACAAACCCAATTTGTTCAATCTTTCTTTGTAGGTCATGTTTTCTAGACCTTTAGTTATTTTTGTTGCTCTCCTCTGGACTTTCTCCAATTTATCCACACCTTTCCCAAAGCCTGGTGCCTGGAACTGGATACAATACTTTAACTAAGACTCCATCAGTGCTGAGTAGAGTGGAAAAATTACTTCTCATATATTGCTTATGATATTTCTACTAATACATCCCAGACTGATGTTCACTTTCTTTGCAACAGTTACACTATTAACTCATATTTAGTTTGTGACCCATTATATCCCCCAGATCCTTTTCTGCAGTACTCTCTCTTAGGCAGTCATTTCCCATTTTGTATAAGTGCAATTGAATATTCCTTCCTAAGTGTAGTACTTTGCATTTGTTCTTATTGAATTAAATCCTATTTATTTCCAACCATTTTTCCAGTTTGTCAAGATCATTTTGAATTTTAATCTTGTCCTTGAAGGCACTTGCAACTCCTCCCATCTTGGTATCATCCATAAATGTTATACGTGTACTCTTTATACCATTATCCAAATAATTTTTGAAGATATTGAATAGAACTAGACTCATGACAGATTACTGCGGGACCCCACTCAATATCCCCTTCCAGGTTGATTGTGAACAACTAATAACTACTTTCTGAGTATGATTTTCCAACCAGTTGTGCACCCACCTACTAGTAGGTTCAGCTAGGCAGCATTTTTCTGGTTTGTTTATAAAAAGTCATGTGGGTATCAAAAGAATTACTAAAGTTGGGGTATATCACATCTATTATTCACCCCCATCCGCAAGGCTGATTACCCTGTCAAAAAAGGATATTAGGTTGACATGATTTGTTCTTGACAAATTCATGTTGACTATTATGTATTACCTTATTTTCTTCTAGATGCTTACAAATTGATTGTTTGATTATTTGGTCCATTATCTTTCCTGGTACCGAAGGTATGCTGATTGCTTTACAATTCTCTGGCTTGCCCTCACCTATATCTGCCTGTTTGCAGTCCTCAGGTACCTCTTCCGTTATCCACAAGTTCTCAGAGATAATGGTTAATGGCTCAGAGATCTCTTCAGCCAGTTCCTTAAGTATTTTACAATGAATTTCATCAGGCCCTGCTGACTTTAAGATATCTAACTTGTCTAAGTAATTCTTAACTTGTTCTTTTTCTATTTTATCCTCAAATCCTACCCTATTTACACAGATGTTCACTATGTTATTCATGTAGTCACTACTAACTTTCCTGGTGAAAACTGGAACAAAAAAGGCCTTTATTTTGGTCATTGCTGCATTTTCTGTTATTATCTTTGGTTCCTGATGGAGTAGGGGGCCTACAATGTCCTGGGTCTTCCTTTTGCTTCTCAAGTATTTCTAATAAAAAGTCTCTAATGCATTGTTGGATAATCTCTGCTGTATTATTTTCCCAGCGGATGTCTGGATAGTTGAAATCTCTTTTCACTACCATGTCCTGTGTTTTTGATTAATTTGTTGTTTTAAAAAAACACTTCATCCACCTATTCCTCGTGAATAGGTGGTCTGTGATAGACACCTACCATGACCTCACTCTTGTTTTTTTTTTTAATCCTTTCTATCCTTATTCAGAGACTTTCACAGATCTGCCTCTCACTTCTATCTCAACCTCACTGAAAATATACACATCTTTAATAAACATGGCAACACCTTCTCCCTTTTTTCACTGCCTGTCCTTCCTGAACAAGCTGTACTCTTCTACACCAATATTCTAGTCATGTGAATTATCCCACCAAGTTTCTGTGATGCCAACTATTTCATAAGTGCAATTATTCACTAGTATTTTGTCCTTTTTGTTCATTCCCCATACTTCTTAGATATCTGTATACTAAGACAAGATGTTTATTAGATTTCCTCTCTAAATTCCCTCATCTCTCCCTTTGTCCCTGTTGTGATTGCCCATGTTCCTCCCAGATTTTGACCCTTCACCCAGATCTCCATGTTTTGGATTCATCTGTGGGCTTTTGGCTCCTACCAAATCAAACTTAGTTTAAAACCTACCTCACATGCTTGAGGAGTTTTACTGAATTAGGGCCAAAATCATTCCCAGTTTTTCTATAAAGTTAGCCATAATATGGTAGTTTCGTTTATTTTTAAATATGAAAACAATACCATGTGGATGTTTTGCAACTGACTGTTCTGAATCTGCTGTTCTACGGACCTAAGAAAGGACATATTCCAAGCCAGCCTAACTTTTTTCACAGAATTTGAATGTAACATTCTCAGCAGTTCCAGAGGGGTAGCCATGTTAGTCTGTATACAGCAAAAACAACAAGAGTCCTGTAGTACCTTAAAGACTAACAAATTTCTGCAGAGCACTTGGAGAGGAAGATGATGTCTGTCTTTATCTGTGTGAGTCTTTTTCATGAAGTGGAACTCCCTGCCTTGATAACCTGCTGGAGTCCACTGACCTTCATACAGTAGTTACATGCACATCACATATGTGAGTATAAATAAACAAACAAGCCAAAATCCTACAAGCCATATAAATCTGATAGATACAGTTCCTATCAATTATGTAACATCACAGAATAGGTAGAGTAATTATTTTACATTAGCTCCTTTATCTTGGAGAACAAGTAAAGCAGTATTTCAATAAGAGGTACTGATTTACCTCCTGGTTAAGTTTAAAATTTGTTAGGTTTAGATTTGCTTGTTTTACACATTTATCAGTTTATTTAAAAGGGGAAAAATATTTTTCAGCACTGATTCCCTGCCTTCCACTCCAAGATAAGAAGACCACCACCCACTGACAATCAAAAACCGAAGACCTTATACCATATACCACAGGGCACTGGTTTGAAAACGTCTACTGCAAAAAACAGTGGAGAAACAGTAAAGCCTTTCACTGGAAATTCACAAGTTAATTCATGCAAGCAGATCTGGAAAATTATAATATTATTGGAGCAGAGAGTAGGTTAATGAGAAATATTTCAATTTATGAAGGTGAGCTTATGCACGCCATGCTCAACTCTCTTCACTTCTCTCTCTCCCTCTCTCTCTCGTTATGAGGTCATCCCTACCTTGTGAAAACATTTTTCACATTACAGTCTTCTCTTTCTTGTGGTCTCTGTTTTAAAGATCACAAAACAATAAGGGATTTACTGTTAAATACATTTACTACTTAGCAGTACATTTCAACAAATGCACAATACAAGATGGCAGGCGGCATCTATAAAACATGGATTTACTTAACAAAACATATTCAAAAAGGAAAAGAATAAAAATAAATAAATAAAAGAGATAAACCAAAAGAGATGTTTAAAGCTTTTTTAATAAGTATTATTATCCCAGAGACATTATCCAAGTATAGCTCTTTCCAAAGACAGAAAGAAATGGGAGGAGACTGGGAAAAGAAGGAGGCAGACAGGGAGATTAAGAAGCCATCATAATGGTAGGAGAAGAAAGGATACCAACTGAAGACTTAGAGACAGCAATCACATTTAAGATATCTTCCTGTGGATAGAATTTATGATGAGAGAATTTCTTGTAGGAATCCTTAGTATTTAGAGAATAGGTACAAGTTGCTCCTTCTTGTGTGAATGATTTTCCTTCATTATGAGCATGGATGCAAGTTCTTCTCTGTGAGGAATGGAGCAATTGACTCCTCCCAATGTTTCAGCAGGACTGTTCGGTGCAAATATACACTGAATATACTTCACAGTATTATAGAGAAAGGGGTCTCCCAATGCATGCTATATTTGAGCTTGCAAAACAGTATCTATTACAAACCTATTTCACTGTCAGAAACATGCATCTTTAGGATGAACTTTTCCACGCTTGGTTTGCATGCAAAGGTTATTTTTGAATAGAGGGGGGAAACACAATTTTAAAATATAAAAAGGGGTAAAAATCTACACAAATTAATTTCTGAAACATGGCTACAGCAAAGAGTGCTGAAATTAGGCTGGTGACGAGACAACTTGCAGGAAGGAGATTGTAAATGCTTTGTTGAGATACACATAGCAAAGTCTTCTTAAAACAGTAGCCTTGGTTTCAGGGATGAGAGACAATCTTGAGCATGGGGGGAAGATATGGATCCTGCTTCTTTAGGGGCTATATAATTTCTGCTGCATCTAAAATTTTCTGTAGACTCTAAGCTTTGCTTTAAAAATTGACATCACATTGTCCCCCAACAAAGGAAAGATGGGAACTCTTTTTTCACAAATCTCACTCATTTCAATGAGGTGTGGATTTCCAAGGAAAGCAGGGAACAATTCAATGTTCACGTTCTTATCACAATTTTTTATCTTTGCTTTTTATTAAAAAAGAGCGTTTTTCTGCAAAATTCTGTTAATTTAGAATTAAGGTTATACAGCTAAAAATAAAAAAAAAATAATGTCATAAAATGCAGACATTACATTTGTAACTTGCACATTAATTCAGCTACATTACACATATATTTTCCCATTTCCCTGGGTTATGTGTAGCTTGTTCTATGTATTGTATAAATGTTCACGATAAATAGGGCTATACGCCCTATGCTGCTTTCATGGTTCTGCAGAATGCTTTACTTTGGAATTTCTTGAATTTTTGGAATTTTAACTGTGAAACCTTTTTTTTTTTTAATTTAGCTTACATAATTAATGGTTACACATTAATCTTACTGCCACAACAAACAAAATAATTACAACAATCAGGGAAAAAAGTAATGTGTTCCATAATTAGCTGCATTGTATGTTTGGTGATCATTTGGGGGTCAGATAGTTCTAGAAAGAGGTGTACAACAGCATGCCAAAAGCACCCATGTAAAACTCAAACTAATGAATTACGTTAATCCACTTGCTACATCTGGGGAAAGACTTGGAGGCTATATCTATATCATAGTGCATAGCCTCAAGGTATACGTCTATGCTGCAGGCTCCGCAGCAATCAATGTAGCAGAATTGATTGAGTGGTTTGTATGGACATGCTCAATCAATCCCAGATGGCCTCTCCAGTCGATGCCAGTAATCCACCTCCCTGGAAGAAGTAAGACTGAATTGACGGGAGGGCATCTCCCATCAACACAGTGCCATGAACATGCCACAGTATGTCAACGTAAGTACATCGACGGGAGATAAACAAGCTACATTATGTAGCTTGCGTATCTCCCATCTATTGCCAGTGGCATTGTAGACCAGTCCTCATTTATCAGTGTTCTTATCACTTAAGTTTTTCCAGTACTATCCATAATGTGGTAGGAACTGTATTTGTAACAAGGAAGGCATAATCCCTTAGCTTGCAATCTAAGAGACCAACAAAGGATAGTGGAGAAGGAAAACATATATATATTTGGGGTCTGGTTCTCAACTTTTATACTTCTTTCTTGTAATAAAATGGGACCAATAATAATAATAAAAAGCAGAACTGGCACTCCCCATCTAGGGATTCTCCTGGATTGGAAGCCCATGCTCGCAAAGGCTCCTCCTTCATCAAATCTTGCAGTTCCCAATCCTTGCCACAGAATCGGGGAGCCACAACCTGCACTTTTGTGGCTCCCATCTCATCTGTACTCACTGGATTCTGGTGGTGACTGGCCACAACTTGGCAATACAATATTTCTCATTACAGAGTTTTTTGTTGTTGTTGTTGTTTTTGTTTTTAATTAGGCCTGGTCTACACTGTCAGAGAAATTCGTCAGAAGTCAATGGGAGTTATGCCAGCTATGCCGAATAGCTTGTGTAACTCCTGTCTACTTTGTAACTTCCATTTAGCATGCCGTCTCCACTGTGCTGCGCCGATGGGTAATGCGTACCCGTCAATGCAGTGCTATGCATTTTTTGGAGGTGGTTTTAACAGATCAACTTCTGGATCGATTGAGCGGGTCTTCACTTCCGCTCAATCAATCCAGATAGATCAATCTGATGGCAGCAAATTTGTCACCATCAGTGCAGACATACCTTTAGAAATGTAAAGCTCTCCCCTACTGCCTCTCTATTTCACGACTACTCACGAATTTAGTGAGACAGCTAAATTCCATGGGGAAGGAAGTCTCTCCCTCAGGTCAGCGCATTGCAGCAAAGCAATACTAGGAAGCTAGATGGGCAGTTGATCTACAAACTCCATCTCCCCAAACACAAAAAAACACATGCTGAAACTGGGGAGCAGGAAGTCCCGTGAGGCACAGAGCAGTGTCAACATCCTGTACAGGAGAACCACACCAGTTCCAATGTGGTTGCAATCTTTCGAACCCACAGAGGTAAAAAAAGGATTTGTCCTTATGTGAATAGGATTTGAAAGCTGAAACACAACTATAGCCATGCACCTTGAAGTGTATATACTACCAGGTCACAGTGCAAACCAAGGCATAAGTGAAATAATTGGTCAACTGCTTTTATTAAAAACTAGATACAGCAAGAGGCCAAAGTGTATGATCTAATACCACAATCAGATGGCCAATAGGCAAGTTTTTCTTCTATTTCTTATACTTTATTAATATTAATACAGATTTAATAAGCTACATAGCTTTTCTTCTGAACAATTAACTAACATGTTTTATATTTAAAGAGTAAAATTATTCTTTTTATTGATAAACCAACATTCAAGCAGTTGAAAATGCTTCATGACATTGGTTTCCTATGCTGCTTATGATGCTATAATGCCACATTTTGGCTTAGGTTGTCACATTCACATAGGTAAGACATGAGCCTTTTTTCAGGCATTCCACATACACTCAGTAAGCATGCTACCAAGGGTTGAAATTCTAGATCCTTTTCTACTGAGCAAGCAACTAATCATCCTTAATTTCCTCTGGTAAGAGATGTCTGTTACATTTCCAAACACCAAGGAGAGTTTGTCAGCTGCCTTCCAATGCAGATGACTAGAGAATTTCCAAGGGCATATAATATATCAAAAATGTGGAAGGTCACAGATCCAATTTAGGGAAAAAGGAACTGGTTTACTTCAGCAGATTTACTTCACAGTATTAATGATGTACTGATAGAGTATGAAAGGAAATAATGGGTAGTTCTGAGAGTTCTTAAGTTACCAATAAGGAAAAGTATACAAGCAGAAGGATTCATTTTACAGTTTTCAAGGCCAGTTTAACTGCTATGCCTAGGGGCTGTGACTCTGAATCGGTGGCCTCTTATGCTTTTTGAGGGGGAGGGGGTGAATTTTGGACCATCATTGGAAGTTCTCTCTCCTTCTGGGATCACATTACGATGTCACATAGACAGCAACAGATATGACTTGGACACTGGAGAGCTCCCTAAGAGGCTGCAGAATTAGGTGGGTCCCTGTTTCCACAACAGAGAATCTCTCACTACTAGGGCTATGTGAAATACTTAGCCCCCACTGCTGCTGTTCATGTTGGCCCATTATTGTCCACCCCATTTTCTGGCCATTGGGAAGAATGAGGCTTCATTCTATACGAGCGGGATAGAGTTTCCCTTCTCTCAGTCCACTGTAGAACCCAGGGCTTGGCCATGAGGGAGGAATAAGCAGGTCTCTCAGCCCACCATCACTGCCCCTCTTCACCTGAAAAGAGGAAGAAAAGCCCTGCCCTCAGCCCACTGCTCACATAGTTTGGGTGGGCTGGGAAGAGAAGAACTTTGGCTTGCTACTCTGCATTGCTGATGGGCCAGCATTTCCCTCTTCCTCAACTCTCTCAGCTCTGCAGACAGCTGAGGAAGTAGGAACTGCCATGTTTTTGGACTGCATCATCTGAGCAGACAATTTTTCCCAGGGTGGAGAGACATCTTCAAAACACCCTTTCCCAAGCAAAAGACTGTGAAACGTGAGTGGATCAGTGGGCCACGTCAGCTCTCTCTACAGGGTGAGGGAAGACCCACATTTTTACTTTATCTAGGGCCTCATAGCTCACTGATACATGTGAGAATATCACAAACTTGAATCCAGTCATCTGATGATCAAGCACGATCAACAATAATTAACACACTGTTCTTGTCTTTTTACAAATTGCACTCCTTCTGAAGTCCAGAACTCCCAATTTAGAAGAAACAATACAAATAAAAGATCAAGATGATACAAGAATCTCAGTTTGGGTGTGGCAGCCCAAATATAAATTGATTTAATTAATCTAAAACATTCTTAACAGACCTCAGACCTAGATCTTTCTTTCCCAGTTGTGCTTGTGAGAGACCCAGTACCACAGCAATGATTGATTTTGCACAGCTAGAAATCATTGATTGAGGATGAACAAATGTCTAATTTTAAGCAAATGTCTAAGAAGAGGAGAGTGATAACCAGATGTGGATATAATCTGGTGGGAAATGTGCATCCTGTGTGTAAACAAAGAGTGATTTAGGGTAAATTAAAGCTGGAAACTGAATCTCATTTTTCTCGTTGAAGGTTGCTGTGAAAGATACCCAGACAGAAATAGAAGATTACATCTGTCCTACCAGAGTTATGCATAAGAGGGAGAAAATTGAGGGTCTCATATTAAAGTTAAGAAATACAGTATGTATGTCCATTTCATACTCTCAGGGGTACAAAAGGAAAGAAAGAACTATCTACCCAGCTAGGCACTACCCTAATTGAGGTACAGTGGCAGTGTTTACCCTGTGGTTTTGTCATCCCTCCACTCCTTTTACAGGAGGATCTGTGGTTCCAGGATTGGATTCCTGAGTCTTCTCAGGACCCATATGTAAATCCATGGCAGAGATCAGCCTCGAATCGAGAAATTGCCTATGATCCTGTGGTCCGTGAAACATATTTCCGATAGTTCACTTGGACGCATTACAGGGCTTTCCAGCAACCCAGATAAAATGGGTTTAAATGGATTGAGTCATACAATATCCTATTTTAATATAGGTAATACTAGACGGAACAATTGTTTTCTCTGGGCTTCCTCTCTCTTTCCTGACTTAGACTCATAGACTCATAGACTCATAAGTCAGAAGGGACCAATATGATCATCTAGTCTGACCTCCTGCACAAGGCAGGCCACAAAACCCTACCCATACACATTTATAACAACCCCGAACCCATGACTGAGTTATTGAAATCCTCAAAAGTGAGATTTGAAGACCTGAAGCTGCAGGGAATCCATCAGCAAGCGACCCATGCCCCACGCTTCAGAGGAAGGCGAAAAACCTCCGGGGCCTCTGCCAATCCGCCCCGGAGGAAAATTCCTTCCCGACCCCAAATATGGCAATCAGCTAAACCCTGAGCATGTGGGCAAGACTCACCAGCCAGCACCCAAAAAAGAATTCTCTGCAGTAACTCAGTTCCCATCCCATCCAACATTCCCACAGACCATTGAGCAGACTTATCTGCCGATAATCCAAATCAATTGCTCAAATTAAACTATCCCATCATAACATCCCCTCCATATACTTATCAAGCTTAGTCTTAAAGCCAGATAAGTCATTTGCCCCCACTACTTCCCTCGGAAGGCTGTTCCAGAACTTCACTCCCCTAATGGTTAGAAACCTTCGTCTAATTTCAAGTCTAAATTTCCTAATATCCAGTTTGTACCCATTCGTCCTCGTGCCTATATTAGTACTAAACTTAAACAATTCCTCTCCCTCCCTAACGTTAATCCCCCTGATATATTTATATAGAGCAAGCATATCCCCCCGGAGCCTTCTTTTGGCCAGGCTAAACAAGCCAAGCTCTTTGAGTCTCCTTTCATAAGGCAGATTTTCCATTCCTTGAATCATCCTAGTTTAATTAGTTTAACCCTGTTTAACTCCAAGACAGTCACTTGTTGTCAGCCTCACTCCACCCACTCTCCATTCCTGCTTTCTCTCACCTCTCCATCTTTACTTCCTCCTTTCCCTGCCTTTCTATATAGTCCCCCTCTAGCTACCCCTTCATCCCCATTCACAATAAACACATAAAAAGAAAAGCAAAAAAATGCACAGCTAAAATGCCAATGGCAGACGAGCACATCATTCACTCTGCTTGCTATGTTATAGCCCTTTCCCACAATGCTTTGTCTTAACAAGATTGTAAGCTCTTCAGGGCAGGGACTGTCTCACACTCTGTTTGCACAGCAGGGCACCCAACCTTGGTTGGCCTGTAGGCATGACCATAATATAAATAAATGAATAATGCCAGCATTTGCAACAACTAGAGAATAAATTATTTCTGATCAATGCAAAGGTATGTGTTAAATTAAAAAGAGAGGTAGGAAATTAGAGCATCCTCAAATGATTTTCATGATAATACATACCACACTGGATACAAACCTTTATTTTCTAATACACACCCTATTGCACACACCATTTCTTACATGTCAAGTTTTACAGTGATTCTATAGTATAAGCAAAATGAGTTTGGGCTTTTTGTTAAAGACAATAAAGGAAAGAGTGTTGATATTTAAATATTAATGTATCCTAGTGCATTTACTTGTCTAAGAAACTGATATAGCTACTTAGTTCAAATAAATCAAATTTCAGAAATTATAATTACTGTAAATTAATTCACCTTAATGGTTACTGTGTCAAAAAAAAAAAAAAGAGGAAAAACTTTTGTATGCTTGTATTTCCAATATGTAGATAATTAATACCTAACAACATCCAGTTCATACATCAAATCCAAGACCTTGTTGAATATTGAAGGGAGAATATACTTATTGAAAGACATGTAGCATAACCTTCAATTCTTAATAGCTTAGGAGAAGAAATCAATCACATGTTCATAATGTTCAAATACCATTAACTTTAGTAAATACCCAATGTTCTACCTGAAAATATGCTTTAAAAAAGAATGCAGAAGAATATTTTGTCCTAAACTTTCATTTCATAAGGGAATTCATTTTAAAAGGCTGGATACAAATGTTGCATTTTTATTCCAAGTATGTGTGTTGAGCCAATGTGTTTCTACAATTTTCAGTGAACGATCTACAGTATCACTACAGAAAAGCCAATTCATCTGCACCAATGACCTTCAAACAGTGTCCCAATCAATATAATACTATAAATGCACACTAAAATGTACCCACCCCTTTTCAGTAGCACACTTCAGTTTTGACAATTTACAACCCCCTTGCTGTTTCAGGATAGATTGCAGAACACCATCCTATCAAGATCATTTCCCACTGGAGTATTGGTGCATCAAGGCTTGAAATCAAATACCGGTCTTGTGGTCTACACACCATTTTTCTTCCTAGCATATCATCTGGTCAGACTGTAGAAACATGATCTTGAAAACGAGAGAAACTAGTGCCAGAGATTATTCCATACTTTTGCCAATTGAACATGTACTAGCATACTTAAAAAGGTTAACTATTCAAGCAGCAGCATATCAAAATGAAAACATGTTGAAATCCCTGGGCAGTAGACAGATGCTCTGTGAAAAATGAATAGCCTTACAAGCATGTGCTGTATGTACAGGATAGTAAGGATACCTCATAAAAATATTAATAAGGTAAATTAAGTACAAGAAGTTAAATCATGCTGGAAGTGCCGCAACTCGGAGCAAACCATTTTTCGCGTAATGTTCACAGTAAGTTTAAGAAAAGAAAACAAACTCTCTACACTGGTGTCACAGCTTTCCAAACCTAAACAATCTTCTCGGGTAATGAATTCACAATAGGTAACCAAGTATAAAGCATTTGTCAAGGTTCAGCAGTGTGGAAAGTCTTTTGTTCACTTTTTAATTTGCTGTTTGGTTTAGGTACATACAAAGGAAAAAATGTGATACGTCCAGAAGTCTGTCAAATAGGAAACAGACAGTGATGTGTTTGCTGTGATTTTGTTTATCAGACCACACCGATCTTTTTTGCAATTTCATCTTTTGCTCACTGCTGCTAATATACTTTCACATGGTGTCTAGTGTGCTCTAATATTTATGGACTTGATCCAAAACCAACTGTAGTCAATGGGATGGCTCCCACTGACATCACTGGCCTTCAGATGAGGCTGACAGTCAGGATTCCTTAGTTCTGTCACTGACTTGCTCTGGGGCTTTGCCTAAATTTTCAAAAGTGGTCTTTATTGTGGGATCCTTCAACTGTTGACTGGCCAGCACATACACTCCCTGGCTCATCTCAGGCATGCCTCTATCCCCATGTCTGATGCCTCTATCCCCCTATCGTGATGTTAGCTCAGAAATCGTTGGGACTACCGCTGACCCCTTTAAACAAGATCCCATCTTGCACAATTCATCCCTCACCTGTCTTTAATTAGGACCTCTTTCATGTCTCCAAAGTTCCATGTGACTGCCAGAGTTCTCAGCTGCATAATGTAAGTATCTGTTCCCTCTTCTGCATCTTGGTTTCAGGTAAAAAACAGTCTCTGTACAGTGTCATTCTCTCTGAGGTCACAGCATTCATCAAACACCAGCATAAGCTGTTCCAGTTTTTCAGGCATAAACAAGATCCAATGGCTGGAAGCTGAAGCTAAATACATTCAGAGAGAAAATAAGGTGCACACTTTTAACAGGGAGGGTAAATTAACCATTGGAACAATTAACATAGGGGTATTGTGAACTCTCCATCACTTGAAGTCCTTTGAATCAAGAGTGGATGTCTTTCTATAAGATATGCTTTAGGTCAGACAGAAGCTGTGGGCTTGACACAGGAATAAGTGTGTGAAATTCTATGGCCTATGTTATACAGGAGGTCAGAGTAGATGAATTTAATAATCCTGTTTGCTCTTAAAATTTAAGAATATTTGAAATGCATGAAAACATCAGCAGTGACAGAAGGACAAAGCCATAAAGATTCATTTCTGCATGGGCTCAAACCTTCATCCACTGAAGTCAAAGAGAGCATTGCATTTTCAGAAAATGCAGCATCCGACTTGTAGGGTCTAATCCAAATCCTACAAAGTCAATGGCAAGAGTTTGACTGACTTCAGTGAGCTTTGATCAGTCTTCTACTATATCAGCAGTGATTTTTGATGAGAAGGGGAAAAAAGCTACTGTAAATTGTATTATCATTTATGATAATTTAAATGCTTGTACATTGAATACTCAGTTTTTTAACAGTCACAATTTCCAACCTTCTACATTCTGATTTATCTAACTTTAATCTTTTACAGATTCATTCAGCAACAGAGAGCACCCAGGCTTATTTAAAAATGACCTATAAAATGTTACTAACGTTGATTTACTCTAATACTTTCCTTTTTCTACCTTTTCCGGGTAAAGCTCAATGAGCAACAAGATAAAATCTGTATTAGCAAGCTCACCACTTTTACAATATCTGATTATCTACTTTTAGCTTTGCACTTAATATTTATTCCAAAGCCACTGAGAGCACTAATATCTGTTTTCATTAGCTGTTTAAACATCAGCAATGGAACAATCACTACAGCGTGGCTATTTATATTTTAAGACTGAGCCATTAGCTTTTCCCTCTTACGGTGTCAACAGAAAAAAAAAACACCTCACAGTAATGCAGTTTGCAAAGGATACTTGCAAAGCAGTCACTCTTGGTAAATATACCAGAATGAAAGTAAAGCAGGCAACTGTGGCTTTAAAAAAACATCTGCGTCCTAAGAGTCACTGCAGAGGAACCTTTGGACATGAGTAAGAATCTCAAGATAAAAAAATACAGCTTCATAAAGAATCCCTATTTTCCAACCCTATCTGTCCCGGGTAGGAGGGGAAAGTCTAAGTACAATAGATCATGGAGATATTTTAAATATATTTGGGGAAAATGCAATCAGCCTTTAAAAAATCCAGTCAAATATCTCTGTTCATACTGTTGTGGGTTTTTTTTGGTTACTCGCACACATTCTCCATAAGGGCTTCCCTCCTTTGTTTTTTGAGAAATGTCTGAACTACATCTTTCTCACTTCTGCTTTTTGCTTCTTTGCACACCCACTGTTTTTCACTCTCTCTCTCCACTGTTTCCCTCTTTTTTTCATTCCCTATCTGACAATCATATCTTTTTGCCCTAGTAGGCCAGCCTATATCACATCTCTGCTACCCTGCTCCATCTAGTGGGCCTACTGTAGACTGTATTACAAAAATCAATACTCCACAGGAGAAGGAAAGAAGCAGAACAGCACAGAGGCCAGTCTGACCACTAATATTTAACGTCAGCTTCCAAGGATCACAGCTGATTGATGTGACTAGATTTAACTCTGAAACACTACAGTTTTCTTCATGCAATATTAAACAAAGGGCAAAGATACTACTCATATCATGCGTATGTCAAAGCAAGTACTACGCCTCTGAACAACATGTAAGACTTTTACAGAACATTACAACCTTTAATTTCACTTGTACATTCACCAGTAAATGCAGAAGCATCAGCCTCTTTTTAATGCTTAAAGAGCTCCTGCAAGACAGTCTATGAAAGCCAGTTTGGTCAATAAAGTATTTAAGCCCTCTGTGCCATGTAGGTTGGTGTAGATTAATTTTTAAAAGTCTCTTAACAAGGTCTTGAATTTTATTTTAACTGTAGGCATCAGACCATATGCTGCAAGTGGAAGCACAAGACATCTACTTTCTAATGGATTCTTTTAGTATCATGGCATTTAGGTCTGATGTACAAGACAAAACATTCAATTATAGCTTACTGTCATAGTCATTCACCAGGGCTAAATTTTAAAGTACTTAGTTAATGGAAGTCTGATCTGAGTAAAGACTGAGGATTTGTCCAAGGTATTGAAGGTTAGATCGAGACCCTGCTCATCACCTAAATCTTGAATTGGATCTGTACTAGGACAGTGGAGCAGCTGTGTCTATGTAATCCTGGTGCCCTGCACGATGACTTTCTACATTGGCTTATGGAAATCACTGAGACACAATCAATATGGATCTCCCCTGAGACATTTTTCAAATATTCTAATGACAGCTAGCAAGGCTGATGGAAGGCTTAAACTGTGTAAACAGGTTAAGATAAGGGGTAAAATCCTAACCTTATTGAAGTCAATGGGAGTTTTGGCATTGAACTCTGTGGGGACAGGATTCACCCGAGAACCTGCTTTTAGACTTTTTTCACATGGACCCAATCCTGTGAAGAGCTGAGAACCTCAATTCTTTGAAGTCTGCTCCTCTTTAACATCATATCTGCTGCAGCAGAAATGGAGGTGGTATAAATGCCACCAGGTGAGCAAATAATGAGACAGAAAACGAGAAGACGTTTGCATGCCTATACTTGGACATATGAATGTTTTAACTATGTTGCAATATTTTGTCCATTTAAAGTCAGTCACCAAGTCACAAAGAAAACCATGGTGACTGGTGCTTAATTAATTAAAGAGGGAGGGGCTAACTAACAGTTCCAGAAATCAGATAATAGCAGGGCTTCGAAAGAGCCATAGGTCTTTACTGATAATACAACACCATAAGCAGGCAGGGTGCTGTACAAGCAAATTATGAAGACACACATACATGCCCTAAAGAGTTTATAATCCTGCAAAGCCCTAACACGAATGAAGCCGATGGGACTACTTGCATGAATAAGCATTTGAACAGTTAGGCCCTCTCTTCCATAACGGAACCTGGAACATATCACCTCTGTGATACTCAAAGAACAGGGATCTTGAATTTAGTCCAAATCCTATTCTATAGTAACAGAATGCAACATACAATTATTACTGTACTGGTTATTCATGGTGTAAGGGTGGAAAGCTGCTGCTGGCTTTTTAATTTGTAATCAGATTTTTTTTAGATAGCTATTGATCGATCTATAAATAGAAATATTAATTAAATCCTCTCCCTGTGACTGAATCAGAGTTACTGTTTCTGAGCTCCCATTTTAAATTGCCTCCTTTATGATGCTTGTGTGCACAATGGAGACACACACAGTGAAATTCGTTTACAAATCGCAAAAGGACCCAAGTTACTTGTTAAAACTTGCTATGGGAACTTTTCAGGTCATTTTTATAATTAAGCCATAATTAGCAAAGTAAGCATTGCAACTAAGAAGGCCCCTCAAAATTCCCAACTGACCAGGTTTTCTAGCCTAAGCTCTTCCGGAGAATCAAGCCTTATACCAGTTTTGATGTTAGGGAATCCACATGGTGGGATGAGGAGGAAACAGAAGACATGCTGGTTCTGATTTTGATCAATTTAAACATAAAATTAACAATTCCAAGGGTCAGACTCACTCTCAGTTGCAATCTGGGCTGCAGGCTCCATTGGCGCTAAATCTACTAGGAATGAGAACATGACAGAAACCTTCCCACTCTGCTGGAAATCAGAGACTTGTCTAGAACAACCCACAAAATGGGTAACTAGTCTTAACCAGGCAGGGATGTGGTTAATTCAGCACATCTTCTATGGAACCTCCACCAACTGTGACTCCTATGAGGCCCCAAACACAAATAGCGTTGCATTCCAGCTGAGTAAACCATGGAGGGTGGTAGGCAACAGTGCTCTTGCCTGCCTTTCCCCTGGGATATACTCTTTTGCCTGCACAGGTAGGACAGTGGTGGGTATAAACTGCACCACCTCTACATCCCCCTAGATGACGCTGTTCATGCGTATTTTTCTTATTTTCCCTGTAAGCTTTCTTAAGAACTAGAGGCTCAGTCAAAATACCATTAAACGTGTTGCTACTGATTACAATGTTACGTAATTGGATCAGGCCCTAAGAGCATACTGATGTTTACCTAAACTTTCAAAGTGGGCTTTGCCAAAATATATGCAAGTGACCCAAAACTAGGCCTATGCCGACATAACAATGTTACCCTCGCCCAAGAAGAGCATAACTTTCAATGCGCACATAAATTGGGCTTGCACAGATGTGTATGTACATTATGAGTGTAAACACAAATCACACATGCATCGGGTGAAGTTGTGCATCTAAATAAATTACATGCAAAAGAAGCCTGTGCACAAATATGACTGTACAGTTTTGAAAAGATGGGCCCACTTGAGCAAGATAGTGTTAACAATAAAATATGTATGTATACTTCAATCAAATTGTGGGATTTCAAAAATAGTTAATTTTAGTCATTACTATGTGGCTTTATCAGAAAAAGAAGCTTTCCTATTTTCTCAAATATATTTTGGTTGAAGAAAACATATATATAAAATGGTACAGCTGAAATGTTAAATATTAAATATATCATAGAGCAGATAGTTTGTAATTCTGAACCAGTTAGCCTGAGAAACCTAAAGTGAACATCTGATAGAAATGTTTAAAGGCTGCCGAATGGCTTCTTAAACCCTCTTATCTCAGCAGAGTTTCAGGATTATTAATGCTCTGTGTGAACAAGAGCTTTATTATGGGCCTGGTTTCCACTGGTACTGAGCACTCAACTCCAGCTGAAATCAACGGGAGTTGTGGTTCTCAGACCATCCGCAAATCACATATTTAGGGGTCTGTCCTCAATAATTTCCCAGGGTTATACACATACTTGTAGTTAATGCAAAACTCCACTAGGTGTCATCTAGCACTATATTTCTATATGGAGTAGGAAAGTGCCATATCATAACATCTCCCATGTTAGAAATGTTTTTTATATAGCTGCATTTTCATGGTGTTTAGTTCCTGTTATTTTCTGCACTCAGGCACTTGTTCCTTATTTTATTTACAGTGACAGGAGTTTTCAACTAAGCTTATACTGCTAGAAAAATATGTTCGTCCTTTGGATATACAACTTTGGAAACAACTCACATTGTCCTCATTTTTCGAACCTGACAGTATTCAAACAGTGTTTTCTTGTATTTCCATGAAAAAAAGGCCTGCAATTGTTCCAAGTTGTTTTTCTGTGAGATTCTTCCTGGCTGGATTTCACTAAGCAAACAATACATTCCCAAAGACATAATGGAGTTAGAGGCTTGGCAGTTTTGTAATAATACTGTCTCTGCTATTGCTGATAGGCAATTTGTCTCTCACTTGTGAATTTATTGGCAGTGGCACCAAGAATGTTGTGGTGAAAGGCTGGTTTTAACTTTATCCCATAAGCATCTGTAGTAAACTGATATTGAAAAAGGAGTGCTACTCAAGTCTGATAAAGTTACCTAAATAAAACAGTGTGATTTTGCTAAAATGACTTTAAAAAAATTCTTTATAATCTGTACTGCACAATTTCCATCCCTTCATGAACATTAAAGATCCATATGAATTTTCATAAAAGATTGGGAATTGAAGGCAACTTATTCTGACCTAACTCAAGCCCAGTAATTAAATTTTGTCTAAATGAATTCCCTACACCCTTTAGTTTCACATTCCTATGGTATTCTTTACTTCCTGACCTAAACTGCCATGTAGTAATGTAGTCTTTTAGCTATTAACTGCAAAGCACTAGAAAATCTTCAGTTGCATCATTATAATTACTAACAATAGCATTTACACACACACACACAATATGTAATTCAAACTTCATTTGTAGTGGGTCTAATTTTCCATTCATATATGCAACGTATTTCATAGGAACCTTGTGAGTGAAATTTTCAAAAGCTGTTAAGTAAGTTACTCCTGTGAAATGTCTGCAAAACCTTAGGAAACACCACATTTGCACATATAGGCAATTACCCATTTTGCACAGAAAAAAACCGCAAAAAACCCCAATTAAGGCTATTTCCTCATGTCAAATATCACCTTTCAAACCTCAGCCACTGGGATTGTAGAGCTGTCATAAATAAAAAATCTTCCATGTTCATACAAGTCAATGATACAAAAAGATAATTTAGTGGATCTCCAACTTCAAGATTTAGACTACCCCCATCTCATGCTCAAAAGTCCTGGGTGCACTGCCTTAATTAGTACAGTATTAAAGGATTCTTATTCATATAAACCAAAAGTAATATCACCAGGTCATAGTCCATTTACTGTCAAGGGTACATGTGCCACAATTTTTTAGAACTGATGATATAAGCTCTCTCAAAAACCTAGTTACCTTCTTTTCAGCACCTCACAGTGCATTCTAGATAATTTGGGCTAGATATGTTGTTTATCAGCATAGCTCTGCGCTAATAAAGGGAGCTACAATTCTACTCATAAACGGAGCTACAATGGTCTACATCAACTAAGCTGCATCTGTTTTCTTAAAACTGTAAGGGACTATCTATGTTATGTTTCTCATACAGTAACACACAGACAGTAGCCATTTAAAAAGAGAAAAATCATTGATGGACAGAGACCAATCATGAAAACTTCAATCTCAAAGTGGAAGTGTCAGAAGATAATGAGCGAGTGTAAACAAGGAGTCAATATGGGAACTGAGGGCAACTTTAAGTATAGCAGTCATTTCTGCTATAATAGGTTTCAGCTATCTACCATAGACTGTCTAGGATGGAATGATTGATCAGAACCTTTTGCTATGACCTCTTGAATAAGTTTAACAGCTCTTCATTTGAAAATTGCTGGTATGCTGATTCATGCCTAGCCAAAAATGAAATTTCTTTGCCTTTTTTCTATACCAAGGTGACTTTGGGGCTTTATGTTTATTAAACTGCATCTCAAGTAAACAATAAAAAAAATAGTCTCTGTATAAAGTTCAGTGGCTTCTACTTAATATATCATCTGTTTAATTCCAGTATGTTGGAATCAAAGGGAAAATGTTTCCTCTGCCATTGTTAAAATCTGGGCTGAATAGAATGTTTAATACATGATTCTTTATTGTATCTCTTACTTTTCTACAGTAAAGTAAAGGAGTTAAGTACAGTAAAGCACTCTACTTTTCTTTTTCTTATGGTGTTATTAACAGCCTTCTTTTCAGGCTTTGAAAATTGGACAATTCTGCTTAGAATGCTTGCCAGGCAGGTAATGGGGTGTTACATCAGACATTTGTACTTTTATCTTCATGGACTGCATCTGGATGAGTGTGGATACAAGTGGTTTTTTCAACAGCTTCTCTATGTGGTCCCTTTGTGTATGCATGTGTATTTGACTTACACATAAGTAAGAGGAATCTGGATCATCTTGATTCTTTGACATGTTCCCAATACTTTGACACAGTGTTGACACTGACTTATCACGGTGTACAGTTACTCGTATTATTTACATAATAGTATATGGTGCTCTACAAAACAGACACAGGACACATGGCGGGACTTTCAAAAATACTTAGCATTGACCTAACCGGAATTTCACCACTGACATCAACAGGAACAGAGTTAGGGTTAGGCCAAGATGGAGTACTTTAAAACTGAACCCATGAGCTCTGCTTGAAAGAGCATATTATCCATTTAATAAAAGAAAGAATTTTTGTCAGATTAAAAAGCCTGTAATGAAGAAAGTATGGCAGCAGCTGCCTAATTTAAAGCAACCTGCAGAAAACTATTCAGATGAAAAATCTACAGACATAATTAATGGATTGGCTTGCACAAATTTCTCCCTCTTATCCCTTCTTCACCACTTCCCCTCCATTTCTTTTATCTCCCTTCATCCAATTATCTTATCAAGACAGAAATGCCTCCTGATGCCCTAACTTTTTTTCATGCTCCCAGACACAGAACATATTGTTGCCTTCTACCCCTAGAGAAATGCTCAGAATTTTGAGGTGGTTAAGACAGCAGGCTCTCTCAGAAGAGACTAATAGCACTCCAGAGACCTTATAATGAATGCTAGCAAATCCACTGAGTCCTGATGGAAAACTGCCTTTACAGATGGAAACCTCAGTGTAGGGGGTTGCACTATCACAATCTGCCTTCCACTGAAACTGCAGATACAGAGAGATTCATGTTGCATCCTGTGCTTCTAGCCATGAACTTCAGTTGTTAAGATGAGAACCCAAACAAAGAACCACTAGGACAGAAAACTATTGAAAGCTGTGAATTGTTTGTTATGACACTAGTATCCAAAAAGGCTAACCTGAAAAAAGGATGCAGTTGGAAAACAAGTTTTTCCTGTATTTCATGAAGACTCTACATATTTTAAGAGTAATACAGGTTATATAAATGGGGAAGCCAGGTTTTTTTCTGACATTTGATCACAATCGATAGATTTTTATAAGAATATATAATAGAATGAGACTCAGATGTTGAAGTCTTGGTGATACTCCAGGGGCCTCTATTCATAAACAGTTAATTGTGTACAGACTATCCTCTAGTGAAATTAATGAATTAGATGAGATTTTGGAGTATTTCCTCTTTCAGTGTCAAATCATGGATCAATGAATGGGTATGTGACCAAGGTAAAGACGGTGTAAAGGATGAACAAATACCACAAGATATGGCCTAGATCAGGGGTCAGTAACCTGTGGCTCCAGAGCCGCATGCGGCTCTTCAGCCGCGGTAAGGTATATTTTGCAGCTCCAGACTATTGGCTCTTTTGATAGTAAAGGTTGCCGACCCCTGGCCTAGATCAACATGATGAAAAGAAACAGTGAAAAGAAACAGCAATACAATTCTTCCTGTAACTTTAAAGTGCATTCATATGAAAAAGTCTGAATCCTCCTTGTTTTATTCATATAGGTAGTCCCACTAAATTCAGTATAAGATGGTCACTCTACATTTGATCCAGTTTTGAAGTGGATTTATATTTGCATATAAATACATTGTGACATTTGCACATATTCCAAATTGTTTGATTTTCTTTAGAGGAGTGGGGTGTTGTTGGATGGACTGTACAGGCTTTTCTTCTTAAGTTGTACACACTCATCTCTCCCCAAATAGTTCAGTCTAAGTTGTCTGTTGTATGTTTTGTTGTCTCATTCTTACTGACCTACAAGACAACAAAGAGCTGTACATGGCCTTCACATTTCTTAAATAGTGTAATCTGTAGTTTGGACTTGTTCGGTATAACAAGCTGACTAAGAGATGAAAGGCCTTACTATGACTGCTCAGATTTGACATCTGATTAAATAGAATCCTTCATCAGGGAGATACTTAGCACCCATAAACACCTTTTGGTTATATTAACATTTCTCACTATTTGAAAAAAAATCAGTTTCAGTTTCTCCCTGCAGTTTCCTCTATTCAGTACCCTATCCCTTACTAACATCTTTTCACCATGAACAAGAGAATTATCTTCAGGTGGCTATGCAGATATATCTGTGGCTACTGAATAAAATATGTAATTTCCAATACATATGGAAATACAAATCAAACTTATGCTCCGAATACTCAATTAACATAAAGATTTGTGGGTGGCATATGTATGAGTCTATCTTATGAAAGTACATACAATATATTGAACAATGATTATATCAAATAGCTGCATAGCCAGTACAAGGTAGGACATAAAACTCCCAGCAAGGGCTGGGGAGATTTTGTTTCGTATCCATTACTCCATGGATATGAAATATATACTCCAAATATTTTTCTTAGCAGGTATTATGATTACAAAGTGCAACACTTATCCTGTGTTGATGAATGTTAGATAGAGTAGATAGACAAAATATATTAATTTTATAGCAAAAATGAGAGTCCTGTAGCACTTTGTCAGACGAAGTTACAGCCCACAAAAGCTTATGCCTGCAGAAATTATATTTGTTAGTCTTCAAAGTGCTACAGAACTCTCGTTTTTTTTTGCTGTATACAGACTAACACAGCTACCCCTCTGGAATTTTTAATTAATTTTATAGCTATCATCCAATTCCTGAACAGACCCACCATTACTATTCTTTGAGGGGACGTTTAATAAGAATGTTCTGTGGTGAGAATGTCCAGTAATAAGGTCAGCTGCAGACACATTATCTTGTTAATGAGATGAACCCATGATGACAATGCTGGATTCAGACAGCCCCGAAAAGGCAATTAAAAGGATATGATGGTGATGTGGAGAACTGAGCCCTGATCACTTTAACAATGGGATATTTGACATTCTATTCTATACAGGATTTTATATTTTAATGATAAAATTGGATCCATACTGGAATACTATACTACATGGTACAAAGTGCAATGACTACAGAGAGTGAATGTCAACACGCTTCTTATATCACAGTTAACGTCCCAGTGGTTCTACTACTAAGAAATGTCAAAAACTATTCCTGTAACTGATTTATCTCCATATGTCTCTTCCTCTAAAGGTCGAATTACCCATTCTTGTCTCCCACAAATCAGATAGCGTTGCCTCAACCCCAGAAGTCCACTTTTACTTTATTTATTTATGAAAGAAAAGCAAGAAAAAGAGAATGTATCTGTATCCTGCAATGGAAGAGGCTACATGACCGGAGCATGGAATAAGATATTTGGTGGGAGAGCACTGGGGAGGCCTAGATATGAAGATAAGTTTGACACCTGTTAGGTATAACGCTACAAAAAGAGGTCTTTTGGTTTACACTTAGATTAAGATTGTTGTCTACAGTGTTGTAGTCATTTTGGTCCCAGGATACAAGAGAGACAAATGAGATAATGTCTTTTATTGGAATAACTTCTCTGTAGCACTCGAAAGCTTGTCTCTTTCTTCAACAAAAGTTGGTCTGAGAAAAGATGTAGCCACACCCACCTTGTCTCATTAGCATTTCTGACATTTACATTATGTCACTAGCCTTTAAGGCGCAACACGCCAATGTATTTAAGTACCTAATTAAATTATGTCATGTAACATTTCTGTTGCATATTCAGCTCCTGATGTCTGTTAATCAGGCAGCTTATAGTATTCTCCATAACAGGTGTATCACAACTTGACAGAACTGATTTGTAACTTCCATTCCACAGGCAAAGAGATCTTTACTGTCTAATGCCTTTCACAAGCACATTTAGAATCATAGAATATTAGAGTTGGAAGGGACCTCAAGAGGTCATCTAGTCCAACCCCCTGCCCAAAGCAGGACTATCCTCAGCTAAATCATCCCGGCGAGGGTTTTGTCAAGCCGCAGCTTAAAAACCTCTAAAGATGGAGATGCTACCACCTCCCTAGGTAACCCATTCCAATGCTTCACCACCCTCCTAGTGAAAAACATTTTCCTAATGTCCAACCTAGACCTCCCCCACTGCAACTTGAGACTGTTGCTCCTTGTTCTGTCATCTGCCACCACTGAAAACAGCCTAGCTCCATCCTCCCTGGAACCCCCTTTCAGGTAGTTAAAGGCTGCTATCAAATCCCCCCTCATTTTTCTCTTCTGCAAAATAAACAGGCCTAGTTCTTTCAGCCTCTCCTCATAAGTCTTGTGCTCCAGTCCCCTAATCATTTTTGTTGCCTTCCGCTGGACTCTCTCCAACTTGTCCACATCCTTTGTGTAGTGGGGGACCCAAAACTGGACACAATACTCCAAATGCAGCCTCACCCATGCCGAATAGAGGGGAATAATCACTTCCCGTGATCTTCTGGCAATGCTCTTACTAATGCAGCCCAATATGCCATTAGCGTTCTTGGCAACCAGGGCACACTGCTGACTCAGATCCAGCTTCTTATCCACTGTAATCCCCAGATCCTTTTCTGCAGAACTGCTGCCTAGCTTGTCGGTCCCCAGTCTGTAGCTGTGCATGGGATTCTTCCATCCTAAGTGCAGGACTCTGCACTTTTCCTTGTGGAACCTCATCAGATTTCTTTAGGCCCAATCATCCAATTTGTTTAGGTCCTTCTATATCCTATCCCTCCCTTCCAGGGTATCTACCACTCCCCCTAGCTTAGTGTCATCTGCAAACTTGCTGAGGGTGCAATCTACCCCCTCTTCCAGATCATTAATGAAGATGTTGAACAAAACTGGCCCCAGGACCGACCCCTGGGACACTCCAGTTGTGACCGGCTGCCAGCTAGACATGGAGCCTTTGATCACTACTCGTTGAGCCCATTGCTCTAGCCAATTCTCTATCCATTTTTTAGTCCATTCATCCAACCCATACTTTTTTAACTTGCTGATAAGAATAGTGTGGGAGACTGTATCAAAAGTTTTGGTAATGTCAAGGTATATCACGTCCACCGCTTTCCCCTCATCCACAGAACCAGTCACCTCTTCATAGAAAGCAATCAGAAAGCATAGAAAGCAATTTTTGGACTAGCTAAGTAAATTATGAGAGAGACCAACAGGGTGAGTGTGGTAATATCTTTTATGGGACCAACTTCGGTAAAGAGACAAGCTTTGGAACACAGAGCTCTTCTTCAAGTCTTCAGGGAAGAAGAAGAGCTCTGTGTATCTCGATAGCTTGTCTCTTTCACCAGCAGAAGTTGGGTCTATAAAAGATATGACCTCACCCACCTAGTCTCTCTCGTTTTCTGGGACCAACACGGAAAACAATATTGCTAATTTATCTCATTTAAGATGAGCCACAAAAACATACAGTTACTTACGTTCCAGTGTCCATGATTCTTTGAGATTATGTAATCAGTATAGATCCTATCCCCCCCTGCACATTAGACTAGATTTTTTTTAATAGCAGTCAAAGCCTATATAGCAAAGGACTCTGAAAAGCCGGGGCGGAGTGCAGGTGGATTGCTCTATGCTGAGTATAGTATTTCACAGTTACCACAGGGTAAGAACTGTAATTTCTTTTTCATGTGTCAGTGTGGATCCTGCTATAGGTGGCTGGCAAGGAGTCTCCTCGCCAGATGGTGGGAGTGAAGCAATCTTGGGTATATCAGTCAAACAGGGATTTAAATAATGTTCTTCAAAGCTTGGCATCTGCCCTTGCAGTAATGTCAAGTACATACTGTTTCATAAAAGTCAGTGGCTTACTCCATGGGACTGCCTTACAGATCTCAGACCACCAAATGTCTGAAGTAGGCCAAACAGATTGCTATGATAGAGTATGCCTTGACATTCACAGGGAGCGGCTCACCAGTCAACTGATAGCAGGTGAACATGTATTGTGCAATCCATTTCAAGAGTCTATGAGATGAGATGGCTTGACCAGTCAATATATCAGATACAGCCATGGAAAAAGCAGGGAGAAAGTCTAAAATGTTTATTTCCATTGATGTAATGAAGCATGGAATAAAGCTTCTTTTCTCTTGGCGACAAGTGTGGCTTTTGTGGCAAATTGCTGGCTTCTCCTTAGCGGGTCTCGCACTTTTTCCTCTTATAGTGGTCCAGGGCGTCGCCGGTTACCCCATCTCCACAGGGAGAGGCGTAGGGACCTGGGCCCACCCGCTCCTCCAGGTCCCAGCACAGGGGCCCTATGAGTAGCAGCTATGTGCTGTTGGCACTGTACTTGCAGCTGCAGACTTTTCTCCTGGACTATTTTCCCCCCTCTGTCCTCCTGGCTTCTTGAGCCCAGTACCTTCCTCAGGACTCCACCTCTCTTCCACACACCATTGTAGTCTGTTCGGCTCCTCTTCACAACTCCACACACCACTGTACTCCGTTCGGCTCCTCTTCACAATGCCACACACACCCCTCTGCTCAGTAGCACAGCACACCTACTCCTCCAGCTCATGCACTGTCTCTCAGGAGCAGGGGGTTTTTATCAGGCACCTGGCTGGGCCTTAATTGGCCTCAACTGCCCCTAACTGTCCTCTAATGACTCTGGTTACGCTACAGGGAATAAAGCCCGGATCATTCTAGAACTTACATACCGCCTTTCCAGTACTCTCCTACTGCCCTCTGCCCTGGCCATACCACACTTTGGAAAGAAGAATGGCAAGGTAATAGGCCAGTTTGGGTGAAGTTCTGAGACCACATTAAGGATGAATTTAGGCTGTAGTTTCATCACCACTTTGTCCCTATGGAAAGAGGAATATGTTTGTGCAGTCAAGAGAGCTTGTACTTCACTGAGTCTCCACACTGTGGTGATGGCAACAAGAAACATACTCTTGCCATCAAGACAGTCTAATGAGCTTCAGTGGAGGCTCCGTAAGCTTTAGAAGAACCACAATAAACTCCCACATAGGAGTAGGTTCTGTAAAAAAAGAGTCCCCTTAGGTTTTTCTCCCAGATGATGGGAGACACCGGCCATGTCCAGTTATTTACACAGAAGCTTATACACAGCCCCAGATTCTTATTTCTTGCAAGGTGGATCTTGTCCATTGTGGGTCTTAAATTTCTTTGGATGAGGGCTAAAAGAAAAGTTAAAGGCCCCAGACCACCCAAGAATAACTTCTTCCCAGAGCCCCTCAGGCAGGAAAAAGACCAACAGTAACTCCTTACTTCAATGTCATCTGCATCGCAATTTCTTGCTGGGCTGCTGAATTGGGCTCACTGTCAGGTTTACCCTGGGAGTTCACTGCATTCCCCAAAAAATGTCAGGGTGGAGAGCTCCTGGATGGGAGTTCCCTCTGTGACTTCTCTCCAGCAGTTTCCTGTTCAGGGTGATCTCTCCCTCCTGATGACTGCAGTTTCTTCTTTTTTCAAATGTCTCCTCCCTACTATAAGTAACTGACAGGGTCAGGGGGAAGGGTTAGCCCTGCACACAGGGACTCTTCTGTGCCTTCCTCATCTATGTGTGGTCTGTATACTCCATTACAGGGCCTCTAACTATAGGGAAGATATGGTGAAGGCCTTTGGGGAATCTCAACACCATAGGGTTTAAAACAGACTGTAGCAAAGCGTGGTACACTGATTGACTTTAAAGGAGCTACTTCAAGAAGTAAATCTTCCTGGTGGAGGTTTTCCAACTCTGTAGAAGGATCTCCTGGACTTGCAAAGAACATTCTCTGTTAGTCCTGCTCAACCAGCCAACAGCCTACCCACCAAATGCAATGACTGTTGGCTGGGTGCAGTATTTGATCCTGATTTTCAGAGAGCATATCTGGATAGATAGGGAGCTGGTTGGATATCTGTAGGAAATCTGACAGCAAAAATTTCCTTGGCCAGTAAGAGGCTACCATAATGACCATAACTTTATCTTGTTTTGTCTTAGATATGATTTTGGGGGGATCAGAGGGAAGGCAGCCACTTGACACCATCAAAGTCTAAATGCATCTGGAAGGGGATTTAGGCTTGCACATCCCTAGGAGCAGAAATCCTTGCACTTGGCATTGATCGGTGTAGAGTTCCCCACTTCCAGAATATCAGTTCTGGGATGCATTTCCGCAGTGATGATTCATGGCTGGTTACCATGCCTGCTCATGTAATCCAGCTCATTGCTGACCCATGGTAGGTGCAGATCTATCACAGCTGATTTCACAATTCCTATAATTTGATTGATTGAATCAGATAGAGAGGGGGTGAGAGCACCTCTCTGCTTATTTGTATAGTGCATCACTGATGAGTTGTCCAACAGCATCTACACAGTGGTATTTGAAAGAATAGATAGGAATTCCATGCAAGCCAATATGGTGGCGCTCAGTCGCAAGATGTTCATTTGTGATTTTGGAGCATCCTGGGATCCCAAACCTTGCATTTCTAAGTGGTTCAAGCGGGTACAACCTATCCTTGATGTGTCTGTGACCAGTGCCATTATCAGGGTAGTAAAAGTAAAGGAATAAAGGCAGGTTTGAAGAAGAGTTTGATAAATTAATGCAGAACAAAGGTCTAGTGAGTTGGACATGCATCCGGTTCCATCACGCTGCTATAGGCAGTAAGAGGGAACTGAGGGAGGACGTGGCTGCCCCACTTTTTATGTTCTTGCATGGGAACGTGAGGAGCACAAAGCCCTAATAGACACTGCTATTTAAAAATATACACTTGGTAAAGAACTTTTTCAGCAGACAGTTAGTGATGTACATAACAAAAATCATCTCTGATCCAATTCTGACCTCCGAGTAAACATATACATGTCAAGTGAACTGTACATGGTGAGCTGAACAGCACAACTTGACACCCAATTAGAAAGTAATACATAATTAATATAATACTAGCTGAGAGCCCATGTTGTCACACAGGCATAATTCATAAAGTTCTGTGGTTATAAAAAGCCAAAAATGGATGAGAACTTTAAAAAACTGGACAGTAACAAACCACAAACCCCAGTGATGACTGAACCTGGTGATATTCTAAGCAAAAAAGAGCTCGTTTGTAGCCTCTTCCATCGCTTCACGATGACTTTCTAGGTTTCAGAATGATAGCATGACAAACTTGGAATCTTATTATGAAAATAATAAATCCAATTAAAAATTCGTACTTAGTGCTTTCTATAATGCTTTTCATCCACAGGCTGCATATGTGACAGACTGGAAGTAAGTGGGGAGACACGGGTAACTTTTCCATTTCTCACAGTAAGATAATGGCATAATAAGAAAGATAACTCAGTCCTCTTGTTTCCTAATGCTCTGCCCTGTTCATCTTTTTCTAGTTAAGGTAATTTAACAACCTTTAGGGCTAAGAAGAACCAGATTGCAACACCTTGTATCGAATGTAATGTTCAATGAAAAACTAATCATATTAATTTTTAAAGATGTGATAAGGGTCATTGTTTTGAACACCTTGATTACATAAAAGCACATTTTCTTAATAAATAAATAAATAAATAAATATTTTCATAGCCACTGTATCATAGCAGCATTACACAACAGGTCAAAATCTTATCTGCCTTAAAAGCCATCACTGTTCATCTCTCTATGCAGGCAGGTAATTATCATTGAAGGGCATTATATAATCACACATCAACAGGAGTAATGGCACATAGTATTATCTGTTAAAATAGCTGAAGGTATTTGACAGTCAAATTGCTTTGCTGATCATAATTTTTTTTTAAAATGTCATGCAGCATATTTTGGATATTTGTGTTTGTGAAGATCAGTTCACTGCAGTACCCTGCACAAGGGCATATTCATCCCTTGGACATGTTGCAAGACCTGTTTGAGTTGCAGATAAGGGTGCTAATCTTTGTTAGGTCCTTTTGCAGTCGAGTGAATGTCACCCATTAGCATGAGTCATTTGAGAAAAATGAAGAAATGATAAACCAGATTCTGAACTAATCACTAAATACACGGGGTGAAGATATTGGACTGTGCAGGGCTATTTACACGATCCAATGGCTAGGAGTCAAAACTAGACAAATTCAAAGTGGAATAAGGTGCACAGTTTAAGTGAGGTAATTAGCAACTGAACTCTTTAAATCAGTACTCTGTTTCTAAAATATATGTTACAGTTCAACCACAAGTTATTGGCTTGATACAGAATTACCAGGTGAAATTCTATGCCATATGATATATAAGAGTCTGACTAGATAATCACAATGTTGCTTCTGACTTTAAAATCATGAAGCTATAGTCTTGCAATGGTGCAGTTCAGGAGTAATTCCACTGAAGACATGTAGTTATACTGACAGGGAACTGCGGTGAATAAGAGTCAATCCTGACAGTTTTATTTCTTCTTTGCTAATATATACACATAAATAATAGTTCAGTTGATTTTAAATGACTAAAGTTTTTGAAGTAATCCAGTCGTGGCTCCAATGACATTGACAAAAGTTGAACAACATTTACAGGGCACATAAAGCTGAGGGCATATTCCTTCAAAATCCATCATGAGAATTTATCATCGGTTGTTCCCTATATGGTGACATTTTTTTAAATAGGCTTTTTTAACCCAAATAAATATTAATGTTGTCTCAGAAGGTATACTACATAAAATATCTTCTGTTTTCCAACAGATCAATATATCTGATCTATATAGGATACCATTTTGTTGGCTGGTGTCTGGAAATAATGCAAACAAGTATTTTAATAAAAAAATAACTCAAAGAGAGGGTGGGGGAGAAAGCTGTATAAGCACAGATTTATGTGCCATTTTAAATGAGAATCTGCTTGACAAGGTTGCAATATTTTATTCTATATAACAATGTTATTTTCACTGAGATTTGGCAGATGTATGCGCCTAAATAAGCAATGTTGAGCTCTTAAAGAACTAAAAAAGAAAAATTAAGAGATTGTAGTTTACTTGTAAAATATATACATCACATAGGACTCATAGACCACATTTTTCTTAAATAACTTAACATAAAACCTTTTTTATGGCCATCACATTGGTAGCTTCATGATTTACAGGCAACTTGTGAAAGCATTTATTTCTGAACCATAAAACTTTAAAAGAGGAGATCGGCATCCACCAAAAAAGAAAAGGGAAAGTTGATTTTGCTGCGTTCAGTGGATTTTATGAGTACAGTGGCAAAGAGTCCCATGTTCTTTGCAAACATCTCTCATCTCAGACCTGATAAACTCACTACACCAAACACGTCTTACAGGATATTTATCCACAAAGAGTAACAGGTAAGGTATGTACAGAAAGCTCATAGCTTGTGGAGATCCGTAATCATTATGAGATGTATGTATGGGTAACAGTTAAAGAAAAACATGTTTACACTGAAAGTATGCTTCATAGCCTTAGAATAAGAATTAGTCACTAAGGGTAACGTGTCTCGGTGATGACATATTCATGCAAGAGGGAGCCATCACATCTCCCGTGTCATTGGGTGAGCAACGTTCTGTGGTAAATCCTTGCCATATCCCAGAACAGCCAATGGAAAACCACCAACAATAACTGGAAATGATTGAACCAACTTAGGTGAAAAGGAAGATTACAGCTGGCACGAGATCATCCTGCCGGCCAACAAACCCAAACAAATGATTCAGGACAACAATATAGGGAAAGACACTGTATCCATTCACTGAGGAAACCCCTTTGGAAGCAGGGGGCTCTCGTGAACATTTGGATTCTGCTTCTTGTGAAACCAGCCAGCTCTGTAGTGGACTGAACTTTGGAAGGAAAATCTACTTCATTAGATGAGAAAGATAACCATTGGTAAGTGCAGACCATGTGTTATGACCAGATTCACGTGTTATGATTTCGTTTTGTAGCCAGTTGTTTCCATCACTCCCACTTTTAGTTAAATCTTTATTCTCTCTTCAATAAACATATTTCTGTTTTATTATAAATGCTCTCAGGTGCTCTGTGATTTACAGGAGTGGTGGCTTAAGATGAAAGAGGTAAACTGGGGCACACTGCACTGGTAAAAAGAATCTGGAATTTCTTGAAAAGCCAGTGTCAGGTGCTGAATGTTGCAGGGGAATAATTCAAAGAGACTCAGGGACTGGGCTGCACCTCTTGTTACCCTACAAGGTGAAGTAAGGCCTGGCCTGCTCCAATGAGAGTGCTTGAGGGACTGAAAGGCTGGTGCTGTTAGGAACCTAACACCCAGATATCACAAGGAGGACTCGCTCTAGTAGCAGACAGGGGTTAACAAGATGACAAAGTCCTGAGCACTGTCGTAAGTACCCAGTGAAATAATGAGTTTGATACAAGGAAAAAATATGATCTCGCAGAAGGAAGGCAGTATAAAATTTGAAGAATGTGGAGCTGAGCCAGAAAATCATGAAGACGACATATGTCTTTCACTGCTTTGGCATTTAAAAAACACTACTCCCTACCCTGTAATAACTACGCAGTCCCCTCAGGTAGGTATGCTGTGTAGCCATGGGTTCACAGAATGAACCATTTTGACCTATCTGTTCTTTGCTTCAGCTGGGTGTCTGGATACTTACATGATACTTTTGTATATATTGGTATTATCAACTCCCTCCCCTACCCACTGACATCAGTGAATGGGCTAAAAGTAACAATATAACCATAGCATGTTTGGTGGAGTAAACAAAAGACTTTAAAGTTTCTAGACCAGGGGCAGACCTTGCTGTTTCCTGAATAATTTCCACAATATTTGTTTTTCTCTTCCATGTTCCACACAGTGGAACCAATCTTGTTGCCTTAGTCACACAACTAATTCCTCTGAAGATAACAGAGCTGTAAATGATCAGCACCTTTATTAATCAGGCCATTTATTTTGGTGCCCAAATATGGATATCATAGACAATGATTCCCTTTCTATGTTTTTTTAAACTATCCTGTTAAATACCTTTAGTCTATTAAATGTCTTAGAAAGGCTAAAACAGGCCCATAGATAGCTTAGAATTTTCTATTAAATTCTATAGTACTCTTCCAAAAGACATGAATCATTGATGTGTAAATAGCCATATGGACCTCATCCAAAGTCAACAGAAAGACTCCCATTGGCACCACTAGTTGTGGGTCAGGCCCATGATTTGTAGTGTAGCTCAAAAGTCCTTCCCTCCCCTCCCCGCCCCCCACAGGTATTCCACTATATTTCACTATTAATTTTTAAAACAGCAAAACCGAAACCAAACACCACATCAGTTCTGCTGTTAAAACTGTGGACATTGAAAAATGGATGTTCTTCCTACCAGCATAGAATCAACTGCACTTATCTATTCTTGTCTTCAACAGAAAAGCCCCAGTGGATGTAAAAATCTTTTCCTAATGCTGTCTCTTTTTTGATATACAAACTTATCACCCAAGATAAAATGCTCTCTCTAAATACATGTCTTTTCACAGTCTGCTGTTCAAGTAACTGTTTCATCTCCCATCCTCCCTTCTATTTTACCCCGTGTTTCATTTGGTCTCAAAACATTTAAAGCTCTCCACACTCTTATTGAATCTTTCTATAAGCTATAAAGGATCCTGTTTGATGCATAGTCCATGGTGGTTTATTTTCTTGAGGATACTGATGCTATGAAGCTCTCAAATTCTTGGTAGAACATTCATTGGGTCATATGCCGTCCCCCCCGCCCCGCAGTCTGATAAACTAATCTTTCAGATGCCATTGATAAACCAATCTTTCAGATGCCAGTGTTCTAATCTCTCCAAGAGTTCAACTTAAACTGGCACTATTAAAACACTTTACAGAGGCTTCTTATTAATTTGGATTAATGTTCATTAGTTTGGATTAATGTATTCCCAAGACTACATGTATTTCTATATGAGAAACTGTCTGTAGAGGTGTAAGCCAATACTTGATTTACCCAGTATAATCTAAAATATAGTATGTTGATTTAAAAAATGTACTGCTTGTTCATTTTACAGTTGCATGATGTGCTGATTTAAAACCTTTTGGAGTATTTTCAGCAAACAATAAAAAACAGTTCAAATGATGTTAGCAAAAGCAAAAATTCTCTACAACAAAAATAAAAATCCGTCATCCAGTTCCACATATTAGAAATAGCTGAACAGATATATATGAATCTGCAGCCAGCCCTGAAGATGAAATACTGTTTTCATACAGCACATCAGCTATGCCTCCTAGAACTAGGATGTTAGGTTGTGTTTTCAGTAATGTGTCTGAGATCCAGTCCTGGACAAATTTCAGGGCTTGTAAATTCTTGTCTGAGACATGATTGACTGCAGGAGTGAAGACAGAGGAAAGCAGGGTGTGAAGTTGTCAATGTCTCTGCCTTCAGGGACACTGCATCTTAGCTATATTACTTCTAAATGTCCCTGAATGGTCCTTAATATAAGTAGTATTATTTTTTCCTGCCTAATGAAAAACAGTTCTAATTATGTAAAACTACTTAGCTGGGGAGAATTTAGTTTTGTACTTTAACACTACAGAATTTAGGCACCAGCATAGTTTCACTAAATGAAATTCTAGCCTGAATGCACCTTCCTGCCCCAATAAAATCTACAGGAAACAGTTTGGAGAAAGGAAATATCCTCAGTGATGCCACAGAAAGAAAATCCTTAGGAATCTCCACTGGTGAGATGATGTGTATCCCCTTTGGCCCACCTACCCTTCTGTGCCCAATTCATTCACTGTTCCTCTTCCTGAGAAGATCTAAATGGAATAATAAGTCTCCTCTTCTCCCATACAGTAGTTTCTCCAGTGCTTAAATATTGGCTACGTAGAAAATAATGTTTAACTGTTCACTTAGTCTTTTTCCAGTTGAATACAATATTGATCAATATTTGTCTTTTCTGAAACACTTTTCAAACAACTACCGATAGAAAGACTTCCAGGGTCAGTAGACAGATAATTTTCCTGTTAATGAGGCTTGACAAGTCCATACCTTCAAATATCAGGGTGCCCCCCCCACTCAGCATAGTCAGTGGTGTCCATATTACTAGTAACCATCACTGACATTACGCCATATGCAGATTATTAGATATTGAAGTGAACAGAAATGTTCTAATGAATAAAGTTTTATAAATAGCAACATTTTGTTTTAGGCATCAGAAGTTATGCAACTTTTAAACTTGGAAAAAAATATATCATTGTAGGGGAGGAAAGCCTGCTAAAACACAACTGATTACACAAGGAAACCCACCTTAAATCTCCAATTGTATTTTGATTAGACACCAGAAATTAAAAGCATCTGTAATGCAAACTCAGCAGTATTTACCCTGTGAAGCCTGAGCAACTAATCCTGCTGTTTTCATGGTGATGCTTTTCTTCTTTTTATTTCTTGGTTAATAACTCTGTTACAATTCACACAATACAAGACATAACACAAATATAAAATGCTATAAATGTATATGCGGATATACATATAGGACATGGCAACCGTTTTTTCAAAGTGCGCTTTTAAATCCAGATCCAGGAACGCATTTACAATGTTTCCATATTGGAGCAACTCACGTGCTTAAAGGTAAGCACATGCTTTTAAGTTCTTTGTGGGATCACCACCAAAGTTCCCAGTAGTATTAATAGGAAATACAATGGTCATTATTAAAATGTCAACATTTACAACAGTTATCACACAGTGGTGTATATGAGATACCACATCCTCCCTCACTGCTTCCTCCCTCAGTACATTATTTTTAACAGACTGGGACTATGGCAAATGTTCACTTTGTCACAGTGACACAGAACACTCACTCATTGCAGGGAGATGAGACTTGAATAATGAAAATCAGCATACTGTTGCGGCAGTGTATGGATAAATTTTCTGTCAAATCTAACCGATAAGGGAGCTGTGAAACCTTATAGGTTTTGGCATAGCACCTGATTCCATCAATTTGATATATAAAAAAAGAAAAGATTGAAGTTAAAAACGTCAAACCATTTAAATGGAGTCAATTTGTTTTGTGTTTAAACATTTCCAAAAGACTGGCATCCGTCCCAAACTGTGTCAGCATGAGTGCTGGAAGCAATCGTAAAAGTGATGCTACTGTTCTTCCACCCTCATGGAAGGTTTACAAAGTTGATTGATTCAGTGGGGAATGTCATTCATGCTTGTCTGGGGTGCCAAACTGATTTGTTTTTTTCTGTCATTTAGCTTAGTCTGATTCTTTTATTATTCCTTTGGTAGCAGGAATAAGAAAGGGAGAGTGCTTTGCAGAGTGGAAGAGTTTTAATAAATGCTCCACATAATTTTAAATTATTTAATTTCTTCTTGAAGTATAAATGAGGCCATGGTTGATCTTTTTTTGGGAATAGGGGAAGAGACGTTTTAAATCATTCATTGTAAAACATGAAAATAAAAATATATTGATATCATAGCAATGTAAATGTTGGATATAAAGCTGCATAATGATAAAAGGGAAAAAATTACTACTAAAACCTTAGATTGGAATTATTATGCAAAACTGTATGCTGCCTATATTAGATATTGAAAACATTTGTCCCTCTGATCATTGCAAGCTTTCAACTGAAGATTGCTGAAATTTAACCCCCCACCCCTACAAAATGCACTGTCTTGGTCACTAACTCTGTCACTTAACAATGACGTGAGCATAAATGATAAAGTAACAAACATAGTAAGCCAATATTTGATGATCATCAAACTATCATTGTATAGTAGTCACTTTTACATTGAAATAGTATTGTTGTAAGCAAATTTCCACTGCAAATGCAATTTAAGTATATTAATATTAAACTATAATTGCTTACTGTGGCAAGTTTATTTTTTTCCATTTACTCCTGAGCACTCACAAATATTTACTATTTTTATTTTATTTTTTTACTTCTAACTCAAACAACTCTTCTTGGAGTCCCAGGAGCTGTACATAATTAACAAATATATGTCATAGTAAAACTCATAGAAACTAATCTTATAATAAATTTATAATAGTCTGTCCTATCTAGATTAACTCTACACAGTTAACAAATTAACCAAATCAGGCAAAGAATGAAATGCTAAATAATTATTATGGGTGAAATCCTGACCCAACTGCCAATGTCAAAACTTCCATTGCCTTCAGTGAGGCCAAGATTTTATCCTGTGTGTAATAATTTAGGATTTAATATTTCTTAAAATATGTATTTCCCAATGCTCTACAGCTAACCGTAATGCTAGACAATAGCCACACAGGGAAAATGTTTTCTAAAATGGCGATATTTATGGAACAGCATAAAACCTTAAAACTTCTGCCAATTAGCTGTATTTGGAAGTGAAATGATATCCCAACAGAAGTGGTAGATCTTTCATTGGAAATTATGAAAACTCAGTAAGGTCATGTGTTATTGACTTGAACTTTTTGCTCTTTGGTGCAGCATGTTAAAATAAATTTTTTTTTAAAAAAATCATCTGAAATTCTGTGTTTACTTCAGTGTAGCTAATGTGTGAAATTAAGAAAGAAATCTTTATTTGTCTATTGCTTTGAATATAGATAGTATTTATCAAAAGACAGAAAAATGTACTAGAGACAATATGCCATTATATTTCTATTTTAAAACCTAAGACCAAATTCTGCTCACCCCTTGCAAATTGACATCAATTGTACTACTTGTGTGAACAAGGCAAGCAGGATTTAGCCCTTAAATACAGTAACAGGAAAACACCTTATAGACCATTTCCAAGGACAATAATGGACATGAAGTTAAATATCCTGATTTCATACAACGTTGTGACCATTCACTCAAGCTGAACCCTACCTTACCCACTGAACAGTCCCACTGAAATCAATATTAAACATGAATAATAGTGTCAGAATCCAACCCACCATCTTCATATTTATTAATTATTATAAATTAAATTTATATTGTAGTAGCACCTAAAAGCCACAGCAAGAAGGAGCCCCATTGTGCTAGGCATTGTACAACATAGTAAACAACAAACAACAGGCGTTTTCCAGGCTATTTTATGGATGCCTTTGAGGATTCTCTCAAAGAACACTTGTCATTTTTCATGATATTTTATTGCTTTTGTGATTTTTTCTTTTGTTTTTTTAATTAGGAAAGGGGAAGAGAGAAATCCCAAATTTTGTATCCAATATATACTTTTAACTATTCTGAACTGATTGCCCTTGCAGCTTGGGATTTTGCTAAATAAAAACAGATGCTGCTGTTGCTGTCAAGCCAACAGAATAAGAAATACTGTCCTCTATATTTATAAACACAATGGAAATACCCCAAGGTTATACCTGCTAAGGTCTCCACCCAGGAAGAACATGGCTCTACCTACCTTTATGACAACACAACTAATTCAAACATTTTTTCTGCAGCATTAAAATAGTAAATCTTCCAGAGATGAAGAAAGATTAAGGACCAGACTCTCCCTCACCCCATGTGGGATAGTACAAAGAACCAATCCCATGAAAGGTTCAAGAACAATTTGTTTTCCTAGCAAAAATACAAACTGGGGAAGTATAAGTTAAGTTACCTGAGAGGGCAGGAATGACTGGGAATGGGGAGATACTGTGTCCCCCATCCATATCAGTCATCAGAAAGAACTGCACTTACCTTACAGTAACTGGTTCTTCTATGTGTTCTGCACATGCGCACTACATGCCCTCGTGTTCCCCAAGGCCATAAAGGGCACAGTGACCCCAAACACCATTCATTTCCTTCACCGCCCAAACTCCTCATTTTTAAGACTCCAAGTTTTGAGGCCAGAGGGCAGGTAATGGGATCCATATGTGCAGAATATATCAAAGAACCATTGTTACTATAAGGTGAGCAACTATTTTCTTGGAGTTACAGAACATGTGATTAACCAGTAGTCATTGTTTGAGGTGGTGGGAGCTAGGAGTTTTATCTAAAATGAGACTACAAAACTGCCCTTCCTCAGAGCATGTCAGACCTTGAAGTAGTACCTAACAAATAATGTTTTGTAAACATATGAGCTGAAGACCACGTAGCAGCTCCACATATTTCCAATACTGAAACTAGGCTTAAACGTGCTATCACTGAGGTTTATGCTCTGATGCAATAAGTTTTGATGTTCAATGGAGGGGTCTTCACTTTAATATCATAAACAGTTCTAATAATATATGATCCATTTCGAAAGTATCCGCAATGAAATAGCCACCTCCCTTAGATTTATTACTATAAGCCACAAAGAGTCTTGAAGTTTTACAAAAAAGATTTAGTTCTGTCCAGGTAATATAACTTTAACCTTCTCCCATCTAGAGCATAGGGTTTAGATTTGCCCTATAAGAAGTGAGGTTTTGGAAAGAAAACTGGTAAATGAATAAACTGATTGATATGAAAGTTTGACAGTACTTTTGGAATTAAAGATGGATGCGGTCTCACAGTTGCTCTATCGATATAAAAAAAACTGTGTAGGAGGGATTTATCATTAAAGCTTGAAATTTCCCCATTCTACAAGCCTATGTATTTGCTACTAGAATGCTACTTTAATTGATAGCAGATGAACTGTGCAATTCAACAGATGTTCAAAGGGGGTATCAATAAGTGAAGAAAGCATTAGGTTTAAAGACCCATGTTGGAGTGATCTTTGTCACAGGAGGAAAAAAACATGAACTAATTCTCTCATAAATTTATTCATTAGTCAATGAGAAAAAACTGAATCTCCCTCTACTGGAGGATAGAATGCAGAAATTGCTACTAAGAGGACTAACTGAAGTGATAGACAGTCCCAAGTGCTTTAATGACAATTAGTAATTGGAACAGAATATTGACGTGGAAGAAAACCCTTACCTTCTGTCAATAATGAGAAATATTTCCATTTAGCAATGTATGTAGTCCTGGCAGATAATTTTCCTCTCTGAAGAAGAAAATACTCTAGACCTCTGAAGAACACTCTGTCTGTTGAGGACATCCAGATACTATCCAGGCCATGAGATGTAAAGACACTAGGTCTGGGTGAAGAATTACACTGTGATTCTGTTATATCATTTCTTCCTGAACTGGAATTGTGACAAAGGGGTGATTTGACAATAGAAGTAGGTTTGAGAAATAAAGCTGGCAAGGCAAAGCTGGAGCCACCAATATTACTTGAGCCTTTTCTTGTCTTGTTTTCTGTAACACCTCTGTGTTCAGCAGAAAGAAAGGAAAAGCATACATCAAATGGTGTGACCAACAAATCATGTAAGTATCTTTCAAAAATCCTGGACTCTTGCCCGATAAAGAACAACAAATAGCCCACAACTACAGACCTTTCCTCTTTTGATCTGATGTAAGCGAATCTATTTGGGGAATTCTCCACTTTTTGGAAGTGAATATTTTGTGAATAGTGAATTTTTCAGTTCCCATTCATGAGACAAGGACATATACCTGCTAGTGAGTCCACAATACCATTTTTCTCTCCTGGGAGGTGAAAAGTTGTCAGACTCAAGCAATTCTGAATACACAATTCCCAAAGTTTTATGGTTCTTGACAAAGATGATCTGATCTCACACCTCCTTGGTCTTTTTATATAATTTGTGGCTGTGAAACTGTTCATGAAAACTTGCATTGAAGACGTCCTTGATTAAAACATGCAAACCCTAATATCACTGCTCTTAGTTCTCATATGTTTATATGAATCACGGATGCTAGACATGACCAGATGCCATGAGCCAAAGTGATCTATATGTGCACCACAACCTGTGTGGGATGCTCCTTTTATCAGTTTTGGACATGCTCAGAGGGGCAAATGGAGTCTCCACACATAGATTTCCCTGTGTCATCCACCATTCCATTGAGGCTAAATTTCATCTAAAATCATTACTCTTAATGACATATTGTGAGGTGTTGGTTTGCAAAACTTGATCCATGCTTGAAATGGTCTGAGGCACAATCTGCCAAATGGGGTTAACAAATGTACATGAAGCCATTTGGCCTAAAACTTTTAGACACATTCCTATTCTAGTCACAGTGCAAATGTGAAGTGAAGGATCAGATTTAAATATATATATATGAAGTCTGTCTGGTGGGAGCAATGCTCTTGCTGCTACTGAATCTAGGAAAAGTCTGATGATTTCTTTAGAGTGGGATGGATCCAGATCTGACTTTAAGATGATCCTCAAACCCAGGGATGAAAACAGATTAATCACTTCCCTTGCTGCTGCTATAACTTATTCAAGACTTCCCCTGCAGAAGCAGTCGTCCAGATACGGATAAATGTGAAAACCTTGTCTGTGTAAATGAGCTGTTGCCACTGGTAGGCACTTTGTAAACACTCAGTGCCAATGACATTCTGAAAGCAAGTATCTGGAATTGATAATGAATCCCCAGAGCCATAAAATGTAGATATTTTCTGTGGGCAGAATGCATTTGCACATGAAAATAAGCATCCTGTAAGTTGATGGTAATGAACCAATCCATGGGATAATTGAAGCAAGAGTTGCCATGAGGCACTCATGTGTCAAATGAATTTGCTAATGTTCCTGAGGGGTAAGATCAGGTGGCAGACTTTTTTTTTTTTTGGTATTAAGAAAGAAGAGAATAGAAATAGTTTCTGATGCACTCCTAAAGTACTAACTCTGTAACTCCTAGCTTGAATGGCCCCTGAAAGGAGGTGGGTGAGAAGGAGTCAGGGATTGAAACTGAATGGCATGTCCATCGCTGATTACTTGAAGGACCCATAGACCTGAGGTGATTACCATTCAAGCATCCAGGAAATAAGATAGACTGTAACCAAAACATGGAGTAAAAGAATATAGATAATCTAAATTAGTCTAAGGTCCTCGACCATCACATCAAACCTGACGTGTCATTGTCTAACCCAAATGAGTAGCTACAGAAGAGGATGGTAGAGCTGACTATTTTTATAGCTAGTTCTCTTTCTAAATTTTTCAGGCTTCCGGTGTTGAGAATATGAAAAAAAAGACTTTTTTTTTTTAAAACAAGGAGTATGTAAATCCAATGATCATAGCACAGATTTTGAATCTTTTAACGAATGCAGAGATTAATCAGTGTAATCACTGAACAGATTCCGACTATCGAATGGCAATTCTTTGATGGTTGCTTGCACTACTTTTGGTAAACCTGAGCAAATAACCACAATAAGCATCACATCACAATACCTGTAGCCTTTGATTGCGCACTAGAATCAGCAGCATCTAATGCAGATTGAAGAGAGGTTTAGCAACAATCTGACCTTGTTTTTAAATAGCTTTATATTCATCTCTACACTGAGTGGGTAACTTTTCCTTAAAACTATCCAACTGCAGTAATTCATGTTTAGATAGCATGGCTTGATGATCTGCAAACCTGACCTGCAAAGACATTAAAGAATAAATTTTCTTAAAAAAAAAAAAAAAAATCAGTTTCTTGAATTCTTTCCCCTTAGGAGTAGATTTCCCAGACTGTTTTGATCTCTCATTGGCTACAGGAATAACTAGTGACAATGGAGCCGGATGAATATAAAATTACACTCCTCTGGAGGGCACCGGATATCTACCATCAGAATGTTTTGAAGTTCCTGAAATGGCGGCATGGACAGCTCAGAGATCTTTTGACAGATCCAATATCCCTTCATTAATAGGCAGCAACACCACTTTTGGATGCTTGCTGTAGAATAGTTTACATGCTTTTTCCTGAACTCTATCCAAAGCAATTTCCAATGCTTCCTATGCCCTGTGCTTCCAATGCCATATGATTCCTCTGTTGTTCCAAATTTTTGGAACTGTTTAAACTTGACCTCTTGATCGAGCAGTGGAACGTTCTGATTATTGCTGCTTTTGTTTGTTGAAGTTCTGGGTTGAAAGGAACCTGTTCAATTCTGGATCTTTCCTCTTTGATGGTGTCTGCTGTTGCCTTTTGCTTTGGGCACTGTTTGGACCTTGAGCCACTTGCTCATTCTGCCAAGCGACTTTTCCCCTTTAAAGATCTGTTAATGGGGTCATTCAATTCTGTGAAGACTATGAATTTCATGTTGCTTGATTGCGCAGGCTGGGTAATGAAATGAGCCATAAACAAATACCTTAACAAAAACAACACAAGTCTTGTCTCTTTAAAACTTTGCTGAATTCTATCTAATTAAAGGAAATACTTAAGAGCTAAAGTCTCTTTTTAATGCTAGTTAATTTAACCAACTGTGCACTAGAGCCACATCAATTTCAAAAAGGCATCTTTTCCCTTCCTCAGGACTGGAATGTCATGTTCAAGCACCAGGGCAATTAGGGTTTAAGTAGTACAAAAATATCAAGTAATTTGTGGACACAGAAGTGGTGAATCGCCTATAGCAGCTCTGACACATTCTTTCATGGGAATTATTTCCCCCAAATATTTGTTGTTTGGTACAATATAGTGCATTACAAAAGGAAGAAAATACAAACAAATAAAATAAATTGCTCTTCAGAAGTATGGTTATTATCCAGGGTAAAATTCATTCCATATGAGGATGGTTTAGCAACGCAGAGGGCAGCCAGCAGCACAGTAATTGAGATGCAACAAAATGGGAGCTTCACTTTGGTTACTGTCCTGCCTAAACTGGGTGATGGGGTTCCACCCCCATCAGCTGCAGGGCTGCTGAATGCACCCAGATGGTCATGCTCTGCACTTGGGGAGGTGTGTAGCTAACTGGCTTCCAGCCAGAGGCGGTGGAACTAAGCCATAAACAGAATGATGAAGCTCAGTTGAGACCGGTCTCTCAGGCCGAGAGAAGCCTAGGATTAGGGCAGATAGACTACAGGGGCAGTGCAAGCTACCACAAGTGAAGCCCCGAGACAGGGTGTTGCATGTTCAAGGAGAGGACTTCAAGACTTCTGCCCACGGGGATGGAAGAATTATCCCGATTCATTTGGACTTGTTTCTGATACCCCCGAAGGGGTTTGAACTTTGTGGCTCGGCTAAAGGGCTGAGCCGCGGAAGACCTGAAATCAGAGGCAGGCAGTCAGCAGGAGGCAGGTGAAATCATAGATATTGGAAACATCCTGCACTGTCGCAAGAGGCTGCACCGAGGGTGAGAGCACACCTCCACAAACAGCATATAACGGAGGGCTGCTCAGCTCTTCTGTGCTGGTGAAATGGGGATCCAGCAACCAGGGTTTGACTGTTGCAGATCCACCATCCCTGCAGTGTGGATCTACTGACCATTTACCCCATTCCTAAACAGCAAGGATTCAGGAACCATTTACAAACTATTTAAGAGCAAAGTGCTGTTATTATTACAACAGCTACAATAATAATTTATTATTAATGATCTATCGCCACTCCAGAACTTGATGGGAAAGATTCCTTCCTTCCTTCCCAACCTCCACCCCAGACCAACAGAAACCATTAGTGCACAGCCCTGATACACAGGCAGTGCTTTGGGAGTTTGATTTTCCTTATACTGTATGACTCAGCTAAAGATTTGTTTCTTTACTGCACAGAGGGTTCAGAAACAAAACAAAATTTCACATCACGTCAGTGTTGTAACAGCCCACAAAATGTCATGAAAAATAGTGTTTCTAATTGAATCTTCCCTTATGTTACCTGTTAATAAAATTACTTTGAGCAGATTTAGGTTTTAATTTGTCCAGACGTAAATCCCGACTGGAAGTGTGTACTGATGTACCAGTGAAGTCAATGGCAGTTAAGTCTGTACTTAACTTGAAATTATGTTTAAGAGGCTTTGTTGAATCGGGATCATTTTGCACTTTTCCCTGTCTTAATAATCAGGCCCCATTCCTAGAATTTGTTTCTTAATTGTTTTGTTTTCTAAAACAAATGTCATTAACAAGAGTTTTGTTTCCCATACCTGATATACCAACAAAAAACTTAGTTTTGGCTATGACAGCTGCTGTATAATGCAATGATTCAAATATGGGCCATCTTTCCTCACACGAGCACGCAAAATCAAATAGCCAGCCAGCAGCAAAATGTCGTTGTATTAGTGTGAAGAAAATCTATCATAGATGAGATCCTTATTACATTTTTAATCCCCATAATAATAATAATAAAAAAAATCAGATCCAGGATATTATATTTTTTAATCTTGCAGTTAAGAGAAAAAACAAAAAATTAAGGATGTGCCAACTGTTTTAATGAGGCTCTCTTTGCATGTTGTGCAGCTATGCAGTTGAAGGGTCTGAAGGGAAGTCCGGCTCATCAGTATTCACTAGTAATACTTGTTGATGTATGCTGCCTTTAATAATTTATTATCTTGACTTATACGTTACACATGAGTAGTCTTGTCTTAACAGCAGTAAATATAGCCAAAAAGCACTGAGAAATAGCAAATGGGATGATGACACTAATTGTACGGTCTTGACTTGATTTAAAATTGCTAAACAGTAAATGAGATTACTAGCCTAAAGATCATCTTAATTTAAACGTGAAGCTGCATTTATCTCATTTTAGCTGTACTTCTCCAAAAGTGCTAAAACAATTGTCTAATAGAAATCTGTTGTTTTGTGGAGTTTAAATATAATTAAATTTCCACCCCCCTTCCATGCCCTATATGTTTTGTTCTGTTGCCAAGATTTACACATGGCAATTTGAAGATCAGAACGGAGCAATCAAGAAGTTTCTTAAATTTTCGGAAAGGAAATTGCCCTTAATAAACTCTTGCACTTTTTGTTAGAAATCCCTATTACTGCCTATGAAGAAAAGAAGAAGAAATGGGTTAGTTAATATGTGGGATATTTAGTAGATTTTGTAATTTACAACTGCTCTCTGTTGAATCAGAACATTTCTTTACAAGAGTCATAAAGCAGCACAAATGCATTGTGAAAATAATTCTAAAACATTATTTAGCCTAGCAGCTAACAATGCTAGATTTTTTTCCCTATTAACTAAGGGTAGGTCTACACTGAAATGTAAGCCCATTATTAACACAACTCGATTTAGCAGACCCTGGATTCATTAACCTAAAACTTGAACATATACCCTTATTTATAACCCCAGGTTTGGAATTCTTGAACCCTGGGTCCCAACCTGGGGCTCCAGTTTCCACACTGCATTATGTGGCCTGAGTCCAGACACCCATATCTCAGGCTTCCCAGTGGCCTCCCAAATGTGTCTGCTTTAGTCCTGTTTTCATGGTGCAGTGTGTAAAAACTTGACTGTCCTGAGGACAAAGAACTCTTTGATTGTAGTATACTTTTGGCAGAGTCCAGGGGGACTGAGTCAACATTGCAAAGCAATAGGGGCTTGAACCCTGGACCCTGACTTGACTGAGACCTTCCAGCACCATGGGGTCCCAGGACCCTGGGTCCAAGCACTGGGTTACTGTGATTTATGTATAAATGAAAGGGGGACTAGGCTTGATCCTGAGTTCAACCCTGGACTTCTGTTGCAGCACTACACATACCCTAAGAATCATTACTGGCAAGCTTAATTAAAAGATTCACAAAGCAGAAATCTTGCTTTTGTTGTGTACATATATATGTCCACAGAGCTTATGAGTTACCTGTAGGGGCATGCTGTTTATTGACAGCGTGAACAACATATTGAGTTATGCGATTTACCAAAGCGCCTATATTTTGCTGCATCTTTCACGATGTCAATTAGTATCCACAGTTACATGGATGTGTCATGGCAGGCACCACAGAATACAAAGTCATGAATCCTCATTAGGTCATTTAACTGTGATTAGTGAAGGCTAGCTTGGAGGATACAGCAGAGGCCATGGAAGGCTTCATCTGATTTAGTCTAGATTGTAGATGTTTTTTTCGCTGGTTTCAGGGGTCCTGACCGAAAAAAGCCCTGATCCTGCTTTATGCCTCACCACTGGTGGAAATAACTGAGTATAGCCTTCTGTTGTTACTTCAGCTAGTGGGATTTACAGCACATCTCCAATGACCTGGAGCTCTGCAGACAGATTTCTTTCTGGTGCAAATTGGACCCCTTTTGAAATGTCGATGTGCGTAGCCGTCTGCTTAGAATTTTGCCCACACTGCAGTTCGTTCAGAAGCTGAGCTCTATTATGGCCCCTCTAAGACTGAGTTCAAAGAGAACCCCACACAGTGTTAGTACCAAATTATTTTAAGTCAGAGGCCCTTGTTCTTCAAGTAATTGGCTAGCAATGGCTAAGGTTAAGATTCTGTTATCGGTATTTTGAGTAAATAAAACAGACAATAAACAAATGTTCATGGAAGCTGCAACCTGTCCCTGATGGTTACAAACAATACCCTGAAGAGGTGTAGAATGCTCCAGCCCCACTGACCAGCTCTTGGGCAGGAGCCTCGGGGGCTGACAGCTGCTCCAGAAGTCATGGAGGTTGCAGAAAGTCCTGGAATCTGTGACCTCCATGACCAAACTGTATCCTTAGCAATAACCTCACCTTTAATAAAAGTGAGCCAGCAGTAGCGAACAACAGAAAAACAAATTTCAATGGGGAATCATTGCAATTTCTAACCAAAAAGAAAGGGGGGCGTAGGATTATCTGCCACTGAGCTTTGGAAGAGGCTGCCACTGAAAAACTCCAAGCCCCCCACTGTGGTAATGGAGCTGGGTACTGTTGGCCTGCTACCCCCAGATTCATCAGCCTACTCCCTTTGAACAGCTGCACAACATTCCCCGTGAAACATCGCCATTCACACTGCCCCTTCCCACTCCACACAATCAGACACTCCCACTTGTGTTTTGGGTGGATGGAGGCCCATTAAGAGAAATTTCGGACCCCAATACATCATATTTGCTGGGACCCCACCCCTCCCACGTCATTGTATTTACACAGCTGTTAAATGTTTGGCAGCCTGGTACAATTTAATAAGCCCTGGGTGTATGTGTGATTTTCTGTGAGTTGTCTACCTGTATGCCCCCACTCCCTCCAGCACCACCAATGCATACTCTTCTTTACTTCAATGAGGCAACCAAAGCCCTGATCACATTTCTTATTAAACAAAACAAAACAAAACAAAAATCAGAGGTCACCTATGTGCCTAGTGCCAGAGAAGATGAGGTACACTTTTCTATCTTAGAGGGCAGAATCACAACCTTTAATTAAAATATAAATATTTCCCTGTATTATTGTGTCAGTCTTAATGTAGCACTTTGTGCCTTAATTCTACACTGAGTTGCATTTATCTTCATTAGAAACCCAATTATTTTTGTAATTGACAATGTTTTATGCTTTCACAGTCCCAGGCTGGCTTTCAGTATTGGACTCCAGCAGGCTACGGAGGTGTTGAGAAGTAAAAGTCAAAAGCAACAATGAAATCTTTACCAACAGCTGCTCCCACATCTTTTGTCTCTTGATTAACATGTTTCTGGAGTCACGACTTGCTTGTGCTCATAATTTGCAGTAGTAACTCAAGCTTTTTAAAATACACATTTCCATACAGGTCAGAGTGGCTCACAGCTTTACCCATCGATGGCATCAGCTGTGAATTTGGCAGCATCTCCAAACTTTCAGGCAGTACTGATTCTAGAATTGCTCATGCAACTTTAAGATACACATATTGACAGGTTGTGAGGGGAGAAATTACAAAGGACAGTAACAGGCCTGATATGACCGAGATTTCCTAGGTGCGGAGAAATCTGAATCTGTATCAACAAATGCCTCTCCATAACAAACATTGGTGAGATCACTGAAATTCGAAGGGCAGATCCTCCTTAATATTATATATTTTTTTATAGTATACAGGGTCTAGACACACCAGTCATGAACCAGGATTCGATTGTGCTACGCACTGTACAAAAACAAAACAAAGGAAGATTTTCTGATCTCCCTGTGAGCAGATGGATTCCCCACAAGTTCTAATGGGCCACAACATATTCCCTTTCTGGGTTTGGTTTTATTTACAAAACCAAATCAAAATGTAATATTACAATATACAGCCCATGCCATCTCCCCAGGCTTGGAGGTTCTCAGCATTCCTCCATCAGGACTATTCAGCCCATACTCTAGATCTACTCTCTCTAGAAAGCTACTCAAACTTTCCTCCTGTTTTGGTGAGATTAAAACTATAAACAGATGTGAGTAAATAAAACATTTTCTAGTAGGAAGTTCACCTGCTAATGGAGTGGATTTTTCAGGAACGCTGTCCACATGTCTCACACCACAACTCCTTAACGGTGCCATGTAAAAATAAATACATAAATAAATCAGGATTCCCAGAACATTTCTATTGGAATATTCTAAATTACAGATTTCCAAACTTTTCTTATCATGTATCCTCTTCCAGATCTACCAGCTGCCTGCGACCCCTGCCCTTCCCATCACTGATACTGTTTTTGTTCTTAACAATACCTGTCTTTAGCCATCTGTCTATATTTCACTATTCTGTACCAATATAGTTATACTGTGATGTATACAACCGAAAAAACCCTTCTGATTGAGTTCTGAATTCAGTTAAATTAGTCTGTTGCTTGGTGATTGGAAGTGAGGGTTCTGTATGTCAGCATCTGTGTTCTCATTGGTACATGTTGAAGTAAATTAGCTACTGTATTTTAAATAACAAATTGTAACAGATGAAGCTTTAAAACTCTGAGTAGCCCAATATGAAAATGCAATCAATAAAAAAATCAATAAAGAAAATCCACCATTACACAATTTTTCCTGTGTACTTCTCAGAGATGTTTCGTGTGCCCCCAGGGGTAAGTGTACCAGTATGGGAACCCTTGCTCTAAATACAATGATTCTTAATTCCAGATGACCTCACAATACCACATCATTCAGTTGTCCTAATAAGTTTGTCTTTCTTCTGTCTACAAATGTAGGGCTGGAAGAAATCTCAAGAGGTCTTCTAGTCCTGTGGTAAGCCTGAATCAAGTATACTTAGACCACCCCTGACAGGTGTTTGTCTAACCTGTTCTTAAAAGCCTACAATGACAGGGATCCCACTATCTTCCTAGGTAACCTGTTCCAGTGCTTACCTACCTTGATAGTTAGGAAAAAACTTCTATCATCTGACTGAAATCTCTCTTGCTGCAAAATAAATCAATTATGCCTTGTCCTATCCTCCATGGACATGGGAGACCAATTGATCACCATTGTCTTTATAACAACTTTTTACATGTTGACTCATGTCCCAACTCAGTCTTCTCAAGACTAAACATGCCCAATTCTTTAAATCTTTCCTCACAAGTCACATTTTCTAGACCTCCTCATTCTTGCTGATCTCCTCTGAACCCTTTCCATTGTGTTCTCGTCTTTCTTAAAACGTGGCACCCAACATTGGATGCAGTACTCCAGTGTAGGCCTCATCACCAAGTGATGTGGAACAATCACCTCCCATGTCTTACATGCAACATCTCAGAATGGTTCTTTTAAAAATGTTTCTACTGGATTATTTAATAGTTTGAGGAGTATTTCCAGTGAATATTGGTAATAACTGTCACATTGGTGAAAATTCAAATGCACACTCCTCTCCCCCATTTGCGTACCAGTGAGGCCATTCTTGTATGTCAGACTCATCATGCCATTTGGAGTACCATGATAATTTTAAAATGTTGTTCTGGATATTCTTTTTGGAAAACTTGCATAAATTCTGTTCGGTTTTTTTTCTTCAAAAAAAGATCCATCATGTGTTTCCACAAGCTTTTCTCATTTTTAAAAATTATTTCTGGTTTAACTATGTATCTTTTGCTAACTGCTTCCCTTGAGAAGTCTAGTTGGTTTTCTTTGTACCACTCCCTCACTTTTTTTAAAAAGCACACTCCACTGAAAATCCAAAATTCTTGAGTCACCTAATTGATAGGCATGAAGTACCATATTAAGTAACTTAATTCAGCATACAGAGGTCTTTCAGATTGACCTTTTTCCACATTTGAAAGATATGAGGTACTCAGAGTTGGTAGAAGGGGAAATTAAGAGAAAAAAAATGCCTTTCCATCTCTCCATGAAACAAGTAATTTATGGTAAATATATTGGGTCACTGGTTATCATTTTCCTCTAGGAAATGGAACTATTCTGCGCAAAGCAGCCTATGAAGAAATGATGACTGGCCAGGTTTTAGTTGGAACTATTAGTGTTGAGGAATAAAATATAAAGTGAGACAACACTTCTATTAATATCAGCTTTCAGTCTCTCTTTTTTGCACCAGTCACATACTACCCGTTTTCTTTTGACTTGAAACCCTTAAGGACTGTGTACCTGCAGATTCCATACTGAGGTGTCCCTGGAGTCAAATTATTTGTTTCTGTCTAAATTTTGGGCTAAATTCACAGATTTAATATTCTCTTCTCTATCACTGTCAGAATAAGGAATGCTACAGAGGAAGAATCTTCCATTTCAAGTAGGATGCAGGACGTTTTGTCATTCCACGATGACTCCTAGTGGCAAAACTCAGAAGCTGCACTTCAGGACTCCAAAAGGAGCATTGTCCAGTTCTCCTTAGCAAAATTGCAGTACTGAGGGACTGAATGAGTAAGAGTTAAAGAAAGGAAAGAAGTGGGAAGTAATGTGCATTAGTGGTTCTGTTTTATATTCCCAGCTTTTCCATTCACCAAACCTACTGGGCAAGTCACTCAGTCACTTCATATAGAAAAGGAGTATAACAAACTCTTATTTACCTTCCAGGCATGTTGTAAAGTTTAATTTATATTTATAAATGGCCCAGTATAGCAAGATGCTAAGATTCCTTAACTTCCCTTAAAAATAAACAATAACTTCTAGAACAGAACATAGACATTCCTCTAATGCATCTTTGAACTGGAAGCTGGTGCTCTAACAAGAGTCAAGCTAGATGGACAGATAAAACTATTACTATTTATTATTCATATTCCAGCAGCAGCTAGAATTCCCAACTGTGGCCAGAGACCCATTGTGCTAGGCTGAAGAATTTATAATCTAGGCAGCTAAAACAGAAGGATTGTACATGTGTCAGGGAGTGGGGAGGAAGAAGTAATATTAGCCCTATTTTGGAGATGGGGAATTGAGGTACAGTGATCAAGGGACCTACACAGGAAGACTGAGACAAAATCAGTGTGTGAATACAGCTCTTCTGCATAGCAGTCCAGTGCCCTAACCAGAACACCATGCTTCCTTTCTGTGGGCAGGCATCTGACTCCAATGTCTTATGTAGTAAGGACAGCTGTTGTTATGTTCAACAAGAAGACACTGACAGTAGATTTTACCACCCAAGTTCAATAGGCTGCACCGCAAGAGAGAACGTGTTAACATCCTATCATCATCTGATACGTTAGAGACTGCTGGACTAACAATGAGATATTATTAGCATCTTTCATCTTCATCAAATGCCCTGATACCGGTATCGTTATCGAACATGCTAGACTAGGGCATCAGACCCTCAAGGGGAACACTAAGGGCTTGTTTACACTTACAGCGCTGCAGCTGCATAGCTGGGCCACTGTAGCGCTTAGTGAAGATGTTACCTACGCCAACAGGATTTTCCATGCCCCTGAGCAATGTAGTTATACCAACATAAGTTTGTAGTGTAGACCAGGGCAAGGGGGACGTCTCTACATAGGAGGTAGTTATATACCATAAACAAGAATAATCTCTGAATTTGCTATTGAATTAAGGGCACTTTAAACACTAAATCTGTGCTGTTTTGCAACAATGTTATTAGTTTGATTTGACTGAGAAGAGGGTGGGTGCTGGATAAGAAAGGAGAATGTTTTCCTTTCAGCCTGAGTCTAATAGGTGACTTTGAGACTACAGATGCAATTCCATTAACTAAGACACGTCAGCCCTTGGGTCTTTTTTGTTTTGCCAGAAGAGCTCAGAGTCTGTTGTGTTAATATATAAAGGAGTTTAAGAAAATAATCAAGATTTGCACCCACAATAAGAAATAATTTTCAATATATTCCATTTCCTTTCCCATAGCTACATATGATATAATTAGCTCCTCTTTGAATACCTGTTTTAACCTTTATATGCAGCTCTGACAAACTGTTCGTGTTCTCACACAACAGCTACGCATTTTATTTGTTCAGTCTCAGACTAAAACACATTGTGGGCAACACTCCCACAAATATCTGTTCTTCTTAGGCTGAGCAGCAAACCACTATAAAAAGTTCCAATGCTTTACATGTGCTCAAACGTTTAGAAAGGGCACCCTAAGAGCACAGTAAATATTAAATCAATCCAAAATGTGAAAAGCTGTTTTCTTTTTAAATTTTAAAAGCTACCCTCTCCCTCTCTACAAAGTCATTCTACTATCATCCCAACATGGAAGCCAACAAACAGTGTCATCTCTCTTTCATCTAGCTTCCCACCCTCCACATGCATACTCATGGTGTCACTAAAACATTACACTGTTCTTCCATTACAACATATTTAAAAACACTATACTTTCAATTTCATCTCTACAATGAACATCTAATGTGAAATACATCTTCCTTTCTAGGCTCTCTTCCACTCTGCATCTGTCATTAGAACAGGTTCCCATATTTAGTGTATAAACAGCCATCATCTGAAATACTTTAACACCCTTTTTTCAAATCACACTTCTTCCACGAAGCCTTTAAACAATCTGTCAGCAGAAGAATGTTATTTTTTTAAGGAGAATCCCTACTTGCTTAAGAATATTCCTTGGCCTAGTTCGTGATGCAGATTTGTATCGCTTTACTGTTTGCTCTTTTGACAGGAAAGGACCATCTGTGTGCCACAGTGGTCTCAAAAAGGTATGTCTACACTGTGATTAAACAGCTGCGGTGGGCCTATGTCAGTTGACTCAGGCTCACGGGGCTCGGGCTGCAGGGCTATAAAACTCCCATTTAGATATCGTGGCTTGGGCCAGATCCTGAGCTCTGGGACCCTTCCCCCTTGTGGGTCCCAAAGGCTGGGCTCCAGACTGAGCCATGACATATACACCGAAATTTTATAGCCCCGCAGCCCGACCTCCGTGACCGAGTCAGCTGACACAGGCTCGCCACAGGAGTTTAACTGCAGTGTAGACATAATATCTTTAGGGTTCTTTCAGGTGGGAGCACTGGGTCCTTAGCTAATGTAAATCGGTATCACTCTGTTGAACTCAATGGAGCTACGCTGATTTAAACTAGCTGAGTGTCTGACCAAAAGTATTAAGGAGATGTTATAGCAAGAGTCAAGGACAAAAGGTTCTCATGTCTTATTTGCACATCAGTATTAAGGACTGAGGCTGCATCATTCAATCAGGTCTCAGTGAGAAAGAAAATCACAGGCCATTTAATGGCGGTGATGAACTTAGTAGTTATAGGATTTCCATGCAACCATATATTAGGTCCTGTGAAACAGAAACAGATCCTGTGATGACATCCATGGAAGGATAACTAGTACTAAGAAACTAAGCAATACTTAGGCTACTGAACTGAAGACAACTTAAACAATCCCTCTTAAGCCCTCATATTTTCAGCTCATGGCAGAAGCATTCAGTTATTCCACCTGTTTAGCACTGCCTCAGCTACTCACAGCAGGCAGAAAATGGCACGAAAGAGGCAGCCAAGGATTCCTCTGACATGGGGAAATCTTTGTATGATAAAGTCCATAAATAGAGTAGGAGGCAGCTAGTTCTGCACAGCCCTCCAATGCTGGGGGCACACAGGTGCCAAGCTCAAGAGGGGGCTGTGTAGAACACACAGCAGGGTCTGTGCGGCCAGGGATCAGATACATCTCTGGGCTTAGGGCTGCTTTGAATTATGCCGGAGGCTATTTCAGCCCTTGAACAACCCAGGTCTAACAGTTTTGTGAACAACCAAACAAATCCTGAGGAAAGAGCACTAAAAAGCCCTCTTGTTTGGAGCTTTATTCTCCTTTCCTGGCTGGTGAAACTGCCTACTAGCTTCTACAACCTTATATACAGACAAATATGGGCTTGCCCAGGGTTCTGGGAGACATTCCTGTTACCCCAACCAATGAACTGGGAAAGGTGACATTCTATCCCTCTTCATCATCCTCTATCACTGCCTTGCCTCCTTACCCATTTTCTCAGCTTCTCTCATCATCTCTTGGTTACCCCAAGATCTATCTCCCTTTCCCTTCTGTCTCCTGCCCTTCAAATCATGCATCCTTGCTTCCCTCAGTCCTCTATATTTTATATTCTGCCCCTTACCCACCCCATACATTGTCATCTCATCTGACTCCTTCTTTGGCTTTACAGATACCCTTGCCACCCTATTTTCCTTTTCTGCTCTCCGGATAGGGGCATGCAGAAGGGAGGTCAATCAGGAGCATACCTCGTGCCCAATAATCAGTGGGGGCGCAGAACTCCTCAGGCCATGGTTCCCTTGTGGGGACACAGACCATGGTCTTCCAAAAGCAGTGGAATTTAAATTTCTGTGCATGGCCCTGTTCCCAGATAACATTACCCGCAATCTCCCTCTTTCATTCCTTGTCCCTCAGTCTCCCTTCCTCTGTTCTAACTCCTTACCCACTACATCATCTCACTCGTGTCTCCGTCCTTACCCACTAACATTCCCTTGCCCCCCATTGCTCTGATCTCGGTCTACCTCCTTTCCCCTTCCTGTCTCTTAACATTCCTCTCCCTCTTCAGTCTTGCTCCCCACATTCCTCCCCCTGCCCAAATACAACCCTGATCCTTAGTATCCACCTCTAGCCCCATATTCTTTTCCCCTCAGAGTTTTGATTACCTTCTCCCTACCTGCACAAGAGGTCTACGTGGCTTCTGTTCCAATAAGAAAAAAAAAAGAGACAGGGGTCATCTATGCCATGAGCAGCACCATTCCTACCTGCAAAGGCTGTAGGGAGGTAGTAGCCAGTGGTATGTGGTAAAGAAGGAAATGGATAAACTAACCTACACTAAATTCCATACGCCCCAAAATGAGGAGTTGATAAATGGTTTCCTTGCTTTCACTCATGACGACTGGAGGTAGCCATCATGTCAGAGGACAGTCAGTTGTTTCAGTCTCATTGAGAACAATGTCATTTGTTGGGCAATTTTGATAACAGGAGAGGGAAGAGACAGCCCTAACTTTTCTCCATGCAATGAGTAGTTTAAAAAATTTAAGAATAAAACAGCAGAAGCAAAAACTGCAAGACTCACGATATCACCACTAAAGCTGACAGCTGTTTCCAGTTTGTCTCAACCTCTCTCCAGCGATTTGTCAGCTTTCTTGGCCCACAGACTTTTCTGACATTTTTACTTCATCTGCTAGCCAGACAGAAACCCATCTGAAAGCAGGTGGAGGAAATGGCAGGAATTTCTCTTGCTGCCACTGGTTAGTGTTCAAGGATTCATCTCTTGGCTCCCTTCCAATATGCTCTTGCTCAAGCTACAGTAATACTGCACACAACCTGCTTGGCCCCTGCTCATTTTGACTTCCCCACACAGCACAGCGTGCGTTGGTTATTCAACTGCTTTTCTCTGCAAACACACATTACTCTGTGTGCAGAACAGAATGACTCAGCATTGAGCCTTAACTCTTTTCTACACCAAGGACAGCTGAGATTTTTTTTTGCATCCTGGCAGTGGCCCTGCTGGTCAGTACTTACACAGGAAACCTCCGAGGGCAATCACAGTTGCTACTGCAAGCGGTGGTAATGAATCAGTGTTGTATTTGGCATCCTCCTCTTCAAGTTTATATTGAACCAAAGGCCTAGCCCAAAGCCCCAGCATGGTGTTAGAGGGATCTGTGATGTTGGGGGTACCATTTTTAGAGGGGATGTAAAAATCAAGGTGTGAACAACTTGAGGTCCCTAAAGATATTGAGGCATGTTTTGCATCAAAAGGATTTAGAGAGAAAGCATGGTCTTGTAGTACAAGCATGGTCTTGGACACGGACAAAGACTTCTGATGTGATCTTAAACAACACATCTAATCTCAGAGACAAAAGTGTGATACAGTTTTATTCACACTGAGTATTACCTTACACTATAACTAGGCCCACTGAAATCTACTGGAATGTACTTGTGGAGCAATGTATTACTCACTGGGAGTGCAGATATCAAAATCTGGCCTTCTGTTTCTCAGTTCTCCATCTGTAACAGGTGAAAACATGTGACTATGTTGTCTATTTGGACTGTAAATTCTTTCTGTGTGTTTGTGCAGTGCTTACCACATTGGAGTCCCAAACTCTGTTGTGGCCTCAAAGCACTGCTGTACTACCACTAATATCCCTGTAGTGGTCATTTCTAATTTGGGTGATTATTTTTTGCCCATATGATTTCCCCCTGAAACATCAGACACACACATCTATACTTCCTATACTAAATGTTTGTGTGGTGTTGCTGTACAGTGTTAGGCAGCTGCCATATTCCATTCCAGAGGTGGTTGCATTTTAGTGGTGAGTGAAGGGATTTCTATGTATGTAATTCTTTGGGATACTTTGGAGTGAAAGGGACCATATGCAATGTATCATTATTAAACAGGACATCTAAGCAGGAACATGGCAGTACCCCTCTTCTAAACCTATGAAGAAGAAAAAAGAGCAAGGGAAACAGACACAGAAAGGGGGAAGGAGAGGGAGACAGTAACAGAGAGAGAGAAAAATGAAATAAATATTATGAAGGTGACAGAAATAGAAAGAAGGGGGAAAGAAAACAACAGAGGCTCAGAAGTATCTCCCACTAATCCTAGTATACCACATAACATTCATATCAAGGATTAGACAGACTGTCAAATTTTCTTTTTGGTAACTCACTTAACCATGTTACAAATCAAATTGTTCAGCACTATTTACGGTTCCTTTGTTTGTGATTTATTTTTCCTAAGCCACCACCCATTTAACAATGTTTTAAGGCTAAATATTGTAAGGTGGAGAGAGAATTAGGCATGTCCTCCTACTCTGACAAAAATCTTCCAGAAGATATTATAGGGGAGTGGTAGTGACGCCCATAGAAAGATTGCCTAACAAATCCCATTACACGCTGTCTGCCATCTATTTTTTTAAATAGTTCTACTTTCTCCATGTTATGCAGCAGGACTTTGAAATTCGCAAGGGTGACTGACTGTTCAGATTTGGTCAAGTTATAAAATGTTGAAAATTACTGCCTGCAGTTTGTGCAACAGTTTGTAGAGCTTTCCAGAATGGTGCTACTAAAATCTGTCAACACTACACTCACACAGAGCGTGCTCTCCAGGATCTAGCATCAGCATGCCACATGAAAGAGAGCCTAGAGAGAGGACAGACAAAATGGATGCTCCCTCTGCTGTTTTCTGTGTTGGAAATACCGTTTGTTGTAGACTGTACTGAGCCAGGAGCCAAAAGATAATGAGTTCTAGACTCCTTTTCCAACTTACATTGATCATTTTATGTCTTTGACAATCCTTATTAACAAGCAAGGCTTCAGAGCTTTCCGAGAGGTCACACAAGCTGGGAATAAAACCCGGATCTCTAAAACCCAAGTCTCAGCCACCTAGGCACACTGAACCCAGAAAGAATCTACCAAATCTATGTGCTTGGCTATTCTGTCAATGAAATGAGCTACTCATGCATATAGAAACCTCAGTTTCAGTGTATAATGTGTATAATATAATATAATGTGTATAAAAACCTCAGTTTCAGTGTATAATAAGACTGGTTCAAATAGGCTAACAGTCTACTTATTTTTCCAGCTCTGTGTGATCCTTTATTACAAGTGACAGAAGTCTGCTACCATGATGAGGTTCAGGGTTCAAATCCTGATGAAAAAGGGGAAAGGTATGTGTGGGAAATTACACTGGCACATAATCTTTATTGGCCTTTTTTCCTTTTCCAAAAGCCCCAAGTTCCTCACAAATATTAATGGATTAAATTTCATGTCTTCTGATAAATAGGAAAGCATTAATATCTCCATTTTAGAGGTGGATAACTAAAGCACAGAGACAATAAGGTCAATATTTGAAAAATGTTGGGTGCTTCATTGGTTGTATAAACACCTTGGAGACATCTAAGGCCTGATTTTTCAGAAAATAATAGTGTTTTAATATGTTCGAAGCTCACAGACAATAATTAATCCTCATAACACCTTTATGTGGCAGGAAACTGTTCTTAGAGCTGACTGGAGAAATTGAAATTCCCATTCTATGGGAAATTCCAAATTTTCCACCCAAAATTCATCACAAAACAGACCAAAACCACCAAAATTTGCCACAGAATGGGCATTCCACTTTGTTTTGAAAAAAGTGAAAAACTACTATTTATTTTGACCATTTTGAAACATTTCTGCACCTTCCACATCTGCCTGAGTCCTAGCAATCCACCAGAAGGGAGCCAGACAGCTAGGGGACCCTGGAGCCGGATACCTAAGAAGCCTGGGAACCAAGCCCTCCGAGAAGCCAGGCTGCTGAGGAAATACAAACCTAGAAGCCTGTTTTCTACTGAAAGTTCATCAGAACGGATTAATTCCTGTGGAACATTTAAATTTTGACCAACTGGCATTTTCCAGCAGCAAAGCATTCCGTCAGAAAACGTCTGACCAACTCGAGTTATTATCCTCTTTTCACAGAACTCAAAGCCGACAACCAAGGCCCCACAGTGAGTCAATAGCAGAGCCAGAATTAGAACTCAGGACCGCCTGATTCCCAAACCAGCGTTCATTCCTCCAAACTACACTACCCATACCACCAGAGGTCCTGAGCACTTCACAGCTACCTCTGGCCCCAGCTGTAGCTGAGAATGCTCAGCACTTTTTGAATATCAGGTCGCAGGTGTCTCATGCTCGGCCCTCAGAAAATGAGGCACACGCTATTAGTGGCCACCTCTGAAAATCTTGGTCCAAGTAACTTACCTAGCATTACACAGAAATTCTGTGGCATAGACAGGGATCAAGCTCTCCCATTCAAGTGCCTTAACCATGAGACCATCTCTTCCTCTTATTGCAGTCATCTGCCTCACTGTGTATAACTCTTTCTACTTCTATAGTTAATGAGGCGGGGGTCCTACAGATAGCCTCGTGCAGTTCAGGTTCATTCCCTGAGCTAAATCCATCACACTGAATAAGGGACTGATCCTGGGGGGAAAATAATTTGATCATTTCATCTAAGACTATCATAACAGATATGCAAAAGGAGTCAGAAATAATACCACATAGACAACTTTAATCTAGGAATTTCCTAAAGTCTGCACGCTCCCATATGTAAATTGTATGGCCAGTAGTCAGATTTCCATTCCTGTGAATGTCAGATGCTCAAGGATGAGCCTTGTCTCACTCCGGCATGCAATGAACCTACTGGTTTGTATGTGTATCACTGCATTCTCCTGAACTGAAATGGAACAGTTGTGACAAAGGTCCTCTATACCTAATTCTATATTCCCTTCCTAAAGAAGGCTCTCTTTTAGGTAGTGTTGCTGTGCAGCGCTTTTAGCGCACTGATAACCATGAAGTTTGAAGGTGTCACGGTATATTCAAAACCTCATTTCAAGGTGCTCAAAGTATGCCGGAGGGTTAAATGTGGCCTTCAGCATCCCTCAAATATGACTCATACATTTCTTTTGATACACTGTATGTTAGCTGTGGCAGCGCAGCTCTCAGAGACTAATGATTCTAATAGGCCAGAGACTAAGTGGGCTATTCTCCTTGACTGGCTTTGTGAATGTTTCAGGGTATTACTTTTTGGTTGATCTTTATTTTAATTGCTTGTCAACACAACACAAGCTATTTCTTACTCCTGTATCAAGTACACGGAAACATTGTGGCTGTGGGAGTTTATTCTTAATTTTAAAAATATGTATGCAAACTAGGTGTGGTCCTCTGTTTTCAAGAATGTTGTAGTTTTTAGTATCTGAAAGTTTGGGCATCCATGATTTATGCGCTTAACTACAAAAAAGCTATTAAGCAATTTAATGCCAATTCATTTATTCTCTATGGTCTGAGTTAAAATAATTAACTTCAGCAATGACTGGGACTCTATGAATTCAGCTTGATAGATATTCAAGCACGTATTTGCATTTAACAGCATTTACAGCTGCTTATTACATAGCGTGAATAACAGATTCATAGAGCACAAAGTCATTCAAACCATAACACAATATCTGGATAACCCTTAATGGCTGTCACATGAACCGAAGTATCCTAAATGTGAAAAAGCCAATGAAATGGAAGTCCAAAGAAAAGAGTCACAGTGCTATCTTGGAAAATGTACATAACATGCAGCAAGTCATGGATTTAACAAGGAGTAAAGAGAAATATCTTTGTGCAAGTAATTACGTAGAACCCTACATTAACTTCCCTCTCCTCCATTTCTCCAATATTAATAAAAAATAATCCATCTGTAAACTTAAACATACAATTTAACTATTTGTATTGCTAACGCTTCATGGGGGAATTTTGGTAAGTTTGACAAGAGGTCCCACCTTCTTCTATAAGCGCTACCTTGACCATGCAATCTGCAGAGGCTGAGAAACTAAATGTAGTTGCTGCCATCTTAAAACACCACATAGAAATGAGGTCTCTAACATCTAACATCTAAAAACAAAACACGCAAAATGTGAAAGAGGCTAAAAAATATTGCTTTATAAAATGTGCTAAAATATTGAAAAAAATTGGTGATGCAAGCATTTAGTTATTTATCATAGAAGCTATCTATGCAAAGCTTACTAGCCATGTCACTTTTGTTAAAAAATAAACAAACAAAAATCATGGTCCATTTCTATATAAAATATGAACATGCTAAATAGGAAGTGATTTATAGACTGGAATCCTAACATTGTGACAGTACAGTTATACAGTGAAAATAAAACAAATAATTATTTTGTCATCTCTCTCTCTACTTTGTATAATTTTTCAGCACATCTTTTTTCACTTCCCTCCTCCCACATTATAAATTTAAAAGATTTTCGGGCACTTTTCAAGACAACAGATGTAATGCTATCAGCATTTCTGATATTGCAGAAAAGCACCTCAAATAGTAAATATCCTGCTTTGCTGCCAACAATTCTGTTTTTCTATTTTGTTATATACATTAATGTGTGTGTGTATATACACAGAGCACAGACCTTCACATACACATGCACAACTGAGATAGATATATATTCATTCAAAACAACATTATGTTTAAGTGATGATTTGCTGTGGTTATAAAATGCTGACATGTGGAAAGTAAAGAAATTTGTCATTGCGGGTCTACAAGCCATCCTAATTCTGTTCTAGTGTCACCCATCATCTATCCTATGAAGCAGAACACTTTTTACATCCTCCCTCAATCAAATAATTTCCAATGCAGGCCCTAAATTCTCAAAAACAAAAAAAAAAAAGAGCCCACCACAACTGACCAAGAGACCATCTTCAAATTCACTCAATATTTGTAAACTATAGCTATTGATTTTCTAGAATTTATGAGCACTGCTGGATATGTTTTAAAGTGTGTAGTTTTCATGGATACTAGCAGTATTTCTCAAAACAGTTTAGAAGAAGACAGTCTATCATCTTACCTGAGGAGCTTGTAAACTCCACAAACCCAGAAATGAAGGATAGAGATTATAATAAATTTATATCAGAAGTGGGCATATGGAGCATATTGGTTAAGCAGGCATAGAAAGATCATTTTAATATCTGAAGACAATCTTGTGAGAATTGCTAGGGGTCTGTAGTGTTCAGGATAAAGTTTTGACCCTGTTAGCCTGTCAACTGTGTAAGCTCCACAAGCAGTAAACCAACTAAACTAATGCAGTCCACAGCATTAAAAACAGTGAAAGGCGTATCAAAATGTTTATAAATGCCGTAAGAGCCAAAGGAGGTTAGGAAATTATTTAAGTAAAAACCTCTCTTTTTCAGATGTGTGAGAGATAAAAGTATCTTCTCTGCTTAATTGCCCAACTTCCTTCCAAAATTTTCTTCTACCAAGATACTGGAAACGTTTGAAATTATTTCAGGTTAAAAGGATTTATCTCAGAAAGATAATGCTGGATTAAATCCAAGCCTACAACTGAAACTCTCCTCCCCTGCTACCAATTTTGCTCCTGGGAGGTAAAAACTGAGTGCTGGCCTGAGCCAACCATATGTTACTGCCCTACTGTAGTGTCTGAGCACCTCTGGCCAGAGGAAAAAATGTGTCATCAAAACTAGGTCAATTCCCCGCCCATCTTTGTCCACTCATATTTGATCTAGCGATGGAGTAAGCAGACAAGTATCCCTGCTTACTCCTGCACAACTGGACCGAAGATCATGGCATCCTGGGTAACAGTGTAATTCTGGGGCAGAGTTTACTCTATATTACTCCCATGGCATGAGCCCTTACTCAAAATCACACCCTAGCCTTTACTTTCTTGCCCAAGGTATCAGTCTCATGGGATTTAACTCTGAAAACATTCTAATGTAACTTAAAACTTCCACAGGATCACTCAATGATTTTGTAATGTACACAGAGACTCTAGGAGATCCTAAAGATTCAAAACATTTGCATCTCATAAAAACAAAATATTGCACCCAATCTGAATAAAGGTCTTCAACTCCCAAAGGAGACCACAAAAAAAACCCTGAAGATTTTGGACTAGACATGATTAGAGTAGATTTTGGACTTTGTCATGACCTTCAAAGCTCTGTGTAACTCTGCCCTACGTATGTATCCAAACTTCTGTGGAACCTTTGTCTTCATCTACTCCATGGAGCTGACGACACTCATTCACCCATTTATCAACTTGTTAAACTGTGCCTCCTTTACAAAGCTGATGAATGGAGAGCCAAAGCTTTCATCCTCTTCTCGTTCAAGCCTCTCCGAAAGACCCAATTCTGCTGTGCCATCTATGGGGAAGTTGGAAGACTTTTAGTGCCAATTCTGAAGATTAAGGGAGAATAATTTATGCAGCCTATTTGAAGAAAGGTGGTGGGGGGCAATATGTTAACTGTATTTTACCAAGACATGACCAGCACAACACTGGCAACTCTTAACCTATGCTTTGAAGACGAAGAGATATCAGATGATTTTTCATTAAGTGAAAGTCCAGAAATTGTTCCCCGTAACAGGAAAAAAAAATCTAGTCCAGTTAATGTCAAACTTTCACAACAAAATGCTCCTGTTTGTGACTAAGCATATAAAATGTAAGGTAAAACAGGAGCTTTTAGAGAATAATAGATGGGATCAAAATCAGACAAAAATGAAAACTACATTACCTCACCACTTTAGCTATGGAATCAGTATTGTGGATTCCAAATTGATACATTTCCAAATGCCATTTCTCCACAAACACAAAAATGAGAAGATAAAATATTCTTGTTCTCTGAAGCTTTCAAGAACACATTAAGAAGAATATATAATACTTTAATAAGTATTTTTTTTCATTTATATACACTGTTGAAAGCATACGTAACCTCTGACATGTACAGGATAACATTATTACTGCATATAACTGCATCTTTATTTTCATATCGCACATGGAGAAAATCTTATTTTGCACCTGTGGATCCTGCCCTTTATAGTAGAATGAAAAAAAGAAATAGGAGTTGAGCAGGAAGTAATTGAAAGATTGGGGCATGGGGCTCTTAAGTGCTTAAATGACTTCTGAAAATGAGATTTCGGCACTTAAATCATTTAGGAATTACCATGCTAAGCAGAATAACACCCATGTACCTTTAAAAACCTGGTCTTTAATCCAATCTGCAAAAAACACAGAAACAGGCTGAGTTATGACGACACACTATTGTCTTTTCCACCTGCTTGTGAGGACAACTAAATCTCTCAACAAGGACTAGAAACAGATAAAGCTTTTCTCCCAAATAAAGGTGATACAACTTTCCAAAAGGGGGGAGGGGGAATTAGACAATTTGACTGCGATCCTGTCATCATTTGCAGATTACTATTATTCTTAAATACTGCTCCACAGTTTACATAAGTGTCTGATCACAAATGTTGCAGATCATGATAAAAGGAATGAAAAAGGACTATGGATTCAAATACTTATGGGCAGCAATATGAGCCAGTGGATAGAGCACTGGACATGAAATCTGGAGACCTAGGTTATATTCCCATTTGTGTCACTGACACTGCACAAGTCACTCACCTAAATGTGCTTCACATTTCCCATCTGTATAATGGGGATAATGATTCTGACCATCCTTTGCCATGTTTTTGAAATCTAGAGATAACAAATACGCTGACAGCTAAGGATTATTAATTTGTATCTATGTGTATTAATAGGATCAGACACTACGTATGCCAAGGGCTGGCATCAACACTTGTACCTTAAAAGTTTTAGGATATGATTGGTTGCCCACTGGAGGATGGTGGAAATATACAAATATACATATCCTATAGTATTCAGACAATATGTCCAGTCTTAGTTTTTATTCCCATAGAAAAATGTTAAACATAAAATTAAGTCAAACACTGCCAGGTATCTGGAATGACATGGTGTGACACCACAATATCATATCTTCATAATATTACAGAAGGAAACAATACCTACCATCTACTCTTACGTCTTTGTAGTATATTTGACTTCAAAACTGCATATAATCAATGTTAAACTTTCTGATTGAGTAGTTTGCTACCCAAAAGCCTTACAATTATTCAAGATCTAATGGGTCTGTGTATTACAAAAACTTAGCTGCAGATTTTTCTTCAAATCATTAAAGTCAACATATCATGCCACTTTTTTCACTGGTGTGCTTCTCCAAGCTATATACAGTATCCTAATTACCATGCTATATTTCTAATCTATTATTACACTCTACCAAGATTAAAGGGGAAAGATAAACTTACAGGCAAGGAACCCTATTCAATTTTTATTAAAATAAAATAAAACAGGAGAGTTTTATGGAATTCATAGTTCCACTGTACCATTCCTTCCAAGACACCATGAGTCATCTTGATTAAATTATTTTGGGGATGACTCTAGAAGTGTCTGAAAACTTTCCATGATTTGATTTCTTTTCTACAAAGTTCTTGAATTAAGTTGTCATACACAAAGAAAAAGATTTCATTTTTATCTCAGTATTTACTATATCATAAATTCACTTTAATCCCTGACTATCTGAAGAGTCTATCTATCTAGACGTATATCTGTCTAGGTACTTATATGGTACATATAAGATACATGCAGTATATGTGTGAAAGAACATATATAGTAACAACATACATGCTTTTCTTCCTAAATTTCCTTTCTAAAATAAACTAAATCCTTCTACACTTATAGCTATCCTTTCTTTCAACTTGAATAAGTGATAGAAATCGTTTCCTTCAAACATGTCAGCCTGTCCCTAATATTAAAACAGCCTCTTTCTAATATGTAAATCAGTTTTTACCATGAACACTAAGGCACATAATTTAATCTCAGTATAGCACACTTGTATGCACACACATCACTACACATTAAACAAAAACCACACCCATAAATCTGCAGACACACACAGTACCAGTGATGACAGAGAGTTACAGGAAACGGTGCAAGAATGCTGACGATGCTGAATTCACACTGCTAAACTGAGGCAGCACTGAAGAGAACCTATTGTAGTCTTGTGTGTGTTGGAATCAATCCATTAGGACAGCTCTCAATTAGGAGTGGAAAATTGTGGTACTAATCTAGGTGAAGCTCTCGGTGGGATTGTGCCTCTAAGCTCTCCATTGCATAGATTGAGTATACATGCTACAGCATCCTTTGGAAACAAGGCCTTTCATCCTTACTACTCCTTCCTGTCCTCTGTGGAATAGCTTGCACTCCTTGTCATGCCAGGAGAAAGCAGTCATAAGAGACAATGACCAAGAGGGGTGTGATGGGGTGGGATGTCCTAAACCCGTGCTGGGATCAGGCAATCTCTGGTGGGGTTCTCCCCTCTAGCTCCTCTTTACTTCCACAGTAGCCTCTGCTGGGCAGCCACAGGAGACCTAGAAGTCCAGTTCTCCTCCCACAAACCACACCACCTCCACCACAGAATAGACACAGTCAGTACTCCTGTCTTAGAGCTTTAGAGTTCACACAGGAAGCGGGGCCAGGATGATGTGGCATTTCCCTATAGGCACTAAAGGAAGATAATCGCATGAGTACTGAATCCACTCAAAGCATATGGTCATCTGAAAATCTCACTCCTCCATCATAGGATGCCTTCTCTCTCACACTAGTGTCAATTAGTGAGGTGACAGAGTATAGTTATTTAAAAGAAATATCACATAGTGGTCATTCAGAATTCAAGGGGAATTTCATGCTCAGCTAAAAATATTTATTGCAGGTAAAATACGGGCTCACATTTTCTGAAACATGCTGGGCAGTTCCCCAGGTGATGTGAATCATCACTACTGCATTAAAGTCAATGGAGCCATACCAATTTACCCAGATGAGGATCTATTTCTGTATGAAAGACTAAGATGTTTGCATAAACAAAAGGACCTTTCTGAAGATTAAATGGCCCCTTAAAAATGGCACCAGTTTTCTGTACTGCACATTTATTCGACATTAATTTTGGCTGTGATTTAACACAGGGAACACGATTTATTTGACTTATTTTTATTGCCAAAGACGTAAAATACAAATTGCACGTTAATATTCCTGAGCAACTCCTGCTTTCTCTTTTGCCTGGTTTGTGAGGCAGGTGTTGCACTATCTATGTACGAAAAATGCTGTCCATATGTTCATGCAAGATTGGACAGTCTTTTCACATGGAAATGCAGATGCTGGTGCACTGTTCATCATACCCAGCTATATAAAACCCAAACACCCAAAAATATGATGAAGTTATCAAGGACAAACACTAAAAATCCATACACCAGGGCTGCAGTAGTTTGCATGGAGGAGAAAGGGAGCAGAAACCAAAGAGGACAAGTCAGAGGAGCAGTGAATTCACTTGCATAAGCTCCAGGGCCCCTTTAGCAGCTTCCTAGGTCCTAACCCCAGACGAGAGGCCCTCACCTTTCCCTTCCACAGTCCAGATCCCTCCCATACCTCTGTGCTGTCCTAGTGAATGGTCAGGCAAATGTGGAGCCACCAGGTAGGTATATGTGGGTAATGCAACCTTACTCCTAAATATCAAAGGGGCAGGATTCACTCTTCAAAGAGATAATTTATGGTAAGGCATGCAATAATTCCAGAGAATCAGAGGGTTAGAGGGACCACAATTTCACTTTCTTGGGTAAAGCTTTCTTGCATCCAGAAAGCTGTTTAAATATACTTTTTTTTAAAATTTGCATTTGAAGAAAAAAGTAAAAGTTAAATTAAAAATGGGAATGAGAAAAATACTACAAATCTATGTCACATTTTTCCCCCTTCAGTATTTTAGCAATTGTCAAACCACCTTTTGGCCTCCCACTAATATGAATTTTTTAACAGACTGTGGGCATCAGTCTTTACAAACATTTAATCAAGATCTATGCATAATCCTGATAAGAACTAAAAGTTTATTTTGTTTTCAAAGACATTTGATCATAAAAACCCAGATGCTGCTCTCAGCAAGATTGCAAGGTATTTACAGGTGACTTAAAATAGAGAACAAAAAGAACCGTGATTTATCAAATACCCCCTGAGAATTTTCTATTTGTCATTGAGGTTTTGCAGACTATTACTTCTCAAAGGTATTGGCAAGCATTTCTGTGGGACCATCAAGCGGGCATTCAAATAATCTCAAAAAGTGTAAAGAAATACAGGTAAGTCGATCAACATCCTTGAAGGGAAATTTCATGAAAAAGCAAAATGATTTGGTAAATGTGAATACATTAAATGCATGCTGATTAGATCTTTAACAAAAAATTAAATAGGAAAGCAGGAACTGAAGTAATAATGACCTTCCCCCAGCCCTCTTAAGCAGCAGTTTCTAAAAACTTTGTATTACCCATAAAATTCGTTAGAAGATAAATCTCACTGTGGTGATTTGCTCTTTATGAATCCAGAACCAGTGTTCTGAATTTCCAGCGTATAATTACTTCCATATAGATAAAGCATGAGTCATCTGTTCTAGCCTAACCTTTGCATTTAAATTTGCATTTTATTCTTGCTTATCTTTTTTCTAAATTAATATTACTGTCTACTGTGTTTATTAAAAACAACTTAAAGCCACAGTGCATGTCAAACACTCAACTGAGGAATCGTTTGTTGTTTTATTGTAATTAAAAAGTCTCAGATTAAAATTCAAATCATTCCCATTAAGATAGTCAAATTCATCTTAAATGTCAAAATTTTGTTCACAAATTATGTCCTAAATGCCCAGTGGCCCTCTAGTAGAGCTCTGCAGAGCACGATGAGAGGCCCAGGTCTGTTTTCTTTCCTGAGCTCACTCTACATTTACCATTGCTGTTGGTTATGCAGTGGAATTGGCAAGTTACAAAGTTGCCCCATCTCTATGTCCCCATCTTGTCAACTTCAGTAAAAAGGAAGGTTAACACATTGTAGGGCCGTGAGGGATGAGGAGGGAAATAGGGACAGCGGAAGTAATGGCCTCATGCAACACCCACTGAAGGGGAGTATTTTCATTTACTACAGTGGGTAGTGGATTGGATGCTATATAAATGGAGAAGTTTCAGCTTGAACTTTGATTAAATACATGCCTTGTAAGATCTGGCCTCAGATGCATAATTACTCCAAGCCATTAAATAAAAGTTATCTACTGTTTTAATTTACTCATCCAGGCAGCATGGTTTTCATATTTAGTTGCCATCTTTTATTAAGCCACTAAATAAATTAGGTCTGGAAAGAACATGGGGAAGTCATCACAACCAGCTCCCCACACTGAGGCAGGACCAAGTAAACCTAGACAATCCCTGACAGGTGTTTGCCCATTTCTTTGTAAAATCTTTCAATGATGGGGATTCCACAACCCCTCCTGAAAGACTATTACAGAATATAACTAATCCTGCGTAAAAGATTTTTCCTAATATCTAACCTAAATTTCCTTCACTGAAGATTAAGCCCATTACTTATTTTGGACATGAAGGACAATTAATTATTGTCATCTTTATAACAGCCCTGAACATACCTGAAGAATTACCAGGTTCCCTCTCAGTTTTCTTTCTCTGTTTTTATAACTTTCCCTCATAGGTCAGATTCTCAAACTTTTATCATTTTTGTTGCTCTCCTCTGAATTTTCTCCCATGTATCCACATCTTTCCTCAACTGTGGTGTCCAGAACTGGACAGAGTCCTCCAGCTGAAGCCTCACTAACGTACAGTAGAAAAGCACGATTATCTCCCATGTCTCACATACAACATTCCTGTTAATATTACCCAGACTGACTTTTCCCCAAATAAACCAAAGTGTTGACTCATATTCTGTTTATGAGCCACTCTAGCTCCAGGTCCTTTTCTGCAGTACTACCACTTAGCCTATTATTCTCCATTATGTAGCTGTGCATTTAATTCAACCTTCCAAAGCATAGAACTTTGCACTTTATTGAATTTCATCTTGTTGATTTCAGACCAATTCTATAATTTGTCAAGGCCATTTAAATTCTAAGGTTGTCACCCAAAGAACTTGCAGCCCCTCTTAACCTGGTATTACCAACACATTTCATAAGCATATTTTCCACTACATTATCCAAGTCATTAATTAAACCGGTACCGGATCCAGGACTGACCCCTGCTGAACCCCATTACATATCCTCCCAGTCTGACAGCAAACGATAGATAACTACACTTTGAATACAGTCTTTCAAACAGTTGTGCACCCACCTTACAGTACTTTCATTTAGACCACATTTCACTAGTTTGCTTATGAGAATGTCATGCATGACTGTGTGAAAAACTTCGCTAAAGTCAAGTTATATCACATCTACTGCTTTCCCCCATTCACTAGGTCAGTAACCTTGTCAAAGAAGGGGTTAATTATCTCTTTCATGACTGCACAGCAGTGGTTTAAGCCTTCTTCTGTAAATGAAATCACGGATCTCATGGAGTAAATTAAATGGGGTCCCCTGGCCTCACTAAATACACTTTTCCATAAATGGCCAAGGAATGCAAACAGATTGAAAGGTTCTGTGCCATGGAGAAGAGCTGAGAGTAATAAGTCCAGTGCAACTTTCAGTCCTCATGAAAGGCAGCTAAATCAGGAGAAGGCTTTATAGATAACTAGCTGTAAAGGCAGACAGAGACTTTTCTCCCTCTTCCCCCCTTTCCCTTCTTACATTAAAACAAAACCATTTATAACTGTTTTTAAAAAATACCATGTCAATTTTTAAAAGGAAGGAGTTTCCATTTTTTATGAACAAAGAACATTTTATGAATTGTGCACTTATGAATTGTGCATGCTAACATTAAACTTCATTACTGCTAATAAATTCAATGTTGTGTCTTGCAGTTACTTTGAAAAAACTGATTCAAATTGAACACACTGTAGATTGAAGTTCTTCTCAGCATTTTTCAGAAAGAAGCAGCTAGGTACTCCGCATTACGTTCACCCCTTAAGACATGTAACTCATATACATTCGACCATTTACTGTACAAAAGTGGATCTTTGCCATCTCTGCAAAGTGTTGATGGGTCCTTGTTTAAACTTCATTTTGCAAGGAGAAGAACCCTTCAAGAAAAAGGACAAATCATGTTATTTGGTGTTATGGGAGACTACATTTTGGTTCTTTATTCAAGGCCATATTGTCCCAAGATCCTGTATGGGTGTGACACAGGTGAAGGGCTGGAAGGTAAAGGCACATTTTAATGTGCGGATCTCCAAAACAATTCCTCTTCCTTGACTGTGTTCATTTTTGCACCCTTTGAACACGTATAGGTAGTTATAATTATGTGTGGCTCATCCTTTAATCATCACTTAGGAAATCGATACATATTTTTTCCTTTAATCATTTATCATAAGTTATGTGCTCTAACCCTGCAATCACTTCTGATGCTGTTCTCTTAATCCCCTTCAATTTGCTGATATTTTCCAGATATTAAGAGTCTCAGAATAATGTACGATATTTGCAGTATTGTAAGCATGATCTCACAACTATCCCACCTCCTATTTCCATGATGGGCATCCTCCTTGTTTAAATCACATGGGGGGAAATCCTGGGCCCTTAATGTAAATGGCAAAACTTCACCCGGCTTTAATGGGAGCAGGATTTTGACAAATGAGGATGGTTTGTTTTTTGCCATCATAACACACTGAGAGGTAGTATTTACTTTGCTGGTCGTTATCATCGTTATCACCTGATTGATTGCTCTTTGCCTGATTATCAGACAACAGGAATCTATGGCCTGCAATGCTGGCAACCACGTTAAAAACTCCATTAAACTGACAAAATTCTGTTCAGCACTTCTGAAGTGAGTTGATGGACTCTCCTCATTCATAACTACATGCTGAATCTGCACCATCTACCTCCTTCCAGGAACTCTTAAGAACTTGAAAACAACTCAGCTATGAACCTATGCGATGACCACCCCAGAACCGTGGTTCTTAAAAATATTTGCATTGTTTCACGGCACTGCTGGAATAACTTCTCTACTAATTAGAGGAGGTGGGAAGATCATAGTTTCCAAGAACTGAAGGTTCCTGGAGATGCCACTTTAGATCTTGTTAAAATAGAAAAGGAAAGGAAATTGTTCACAACTGATTAATGCCAGAGTGAACCTTTCATATCTGAAGGGATATAGGTGAATACTGTGGTTTTCAACCTTGGGTACACCAAAGGAAAGACATGAACAAAAGACAAGAAAAGCAGCATAGAACAAATAAAAGCCCTATTCAGGATTCTTTAAAGTCAATTATTTGGTGGGCAGATGGATGGTAGAAAAGGACAGAGTGGTTGGAGAAGAGTTCAGTTAGGCAGGTTGTTTTCAGTACATGCCCTAAGTCCCACCCTCGATCAAAACAAACACCAAACACCAGCATTAACATCTGAAATGAGCTAAGTCTCCATTTACTCTTTCATGAATTTGTCCAGTTCAGGAAGCTGGATCACAGTTTGGCTAGAGACAGGACTATAACAAATATGATAATAGTAAATTAGAACAGTTTGCAGTTTTACACCACCACCTTCTACCCTCTGATCACAAAGCACTTTACAAACATTAATGAAGCCTCACCAAACCTGGGAGGTAGATAATTATCATTTCCATGTAAAGATGAGGAAACTGAGGCACAGAGGTTGAAGAGCTTTCCAAAAATCAGAGAGAATCTGTGGCAAAGCTGTTGTATAATAAGTTTCTCCTGCTTCATAGTCCTGTGTCAAAAGAGGGTCATGAAATGAACTATTTTGCTTACAAGTGACCCATTAGTAGAGTAGCTGGTCCATTAGCTGGTGTGGTGAATTGTGATCGCTACAGCTTATCCAACAGTGTGGAGTGGGACTGGCCACACATGTTCCTCCCTGTTTGCCTTGGTTCTCTTTACTTCAATTCTGTCAGCTGAGAGGAATAGCATCTGGACCTTACGAGTTAAACCCGTCCCTTTGCAGACAACAGCAGATTTCTTCCCGTGCTATTAAAAAAAAAAATCCTGCAAAAAAATTATTTCATACACTTTCATTCTCATTTGGGACAATTGTTTTCTACTTAAATGTCTCAATTATATTTTTGTTCCAAACAAAGGATCTATCTTTTTAATACTCCTTTGAACATGCCATATAAAGCAAATTTGAACAGTAATATATATATGTGTGTTTCTCTGATTTTACTCAAAAAGAGCTTGTAAAAATATGAGCTAATTATCTGTACTGTATGTAACCACAAGCTCACAAATAATTCATACTGTATGGATTGACAGCCATGAATAGCAATGTTGTAGACATTCTTCTCTCCCCATGAGTTTTCTGAGGCTCTGTAAATTGAATTTTGCTGTCTTAGTGACTACAGACAAAAGATACAAAGAAAAGAAAAGAAAACAAATTCATCTTTAGGGTCCAGGAATAAAAAACCTGCCATCTTTCTCCCCCCAACAAAAGGTTTTTGCTTCCACACAGTCCGTGTGTCCTGTAATCATAGAAGATGATACCAGATACTCTCCTATCATGAGACACTAAAAGCCAACTAAAAATATTAGGAGGGGTTAGGAGAGTGAAGAATAAGAGCAGTTGATAGGAAGTGAAAGAAGATGGAAGAGAAAAGTGTGAAAAGAGATGTTAGGAACTGAAAGTGTTAAATATATTTTGTTTTGGTTTTGAAGATCTACAGGAGAGCAAGCTACCTTGCTAAAGACATATGAGCATATGATAAATAAGATATAGATACAGAGCAACGCAATAATGCAAAACCTACAGGGCTTAAGCATGTAAAGACAATAGCTTAGCTAAACGAATTAAAGCCCAAGGCCTAAAGAGTGGACATAAGTAACTAATATATAAATGACATTTAATCGTAAGAGGACACAAAATGGACTGATGTTATAAGTAAGTGTTGCTAAACTGCTGACTAGAAATCAGAAAATGTCAATTTATACCAGGTTTAGATATTTTAAGTTAGGAACATCCAACCACAAAATGTTCATGACCACAAGAATGCTGTGATAACTAATTCATGTATATGCTAATAGGCTTAACGTAAAAGCCCTAGTAACCTATGGGAGAAAGGCACCCCAAGATTGTAGGGTAAGGAAATACAGACAAGGAAAAAGGGTTGGAACCCTTACTGAATATGCATTAGGCATAGTGGGCTTCATCCTAACACATTATAAATGTTGTATCCCAGCCTGCATGCCTGGGGAGATACCAGGATGACACCCACTGGTGGTGGTGATGATGACAACGACGGCAACTAATACTTTTGGTCTCTCCACAAGGGATGGTGGGAGTAATGCAAATGCTAGATGTCCTGTATTGGCATCTCTCTTTCCTTTACCAGATTGCACTGTTTGTATAGTTTGGTTGATTAATAAAAGTAATTACTACAAAGGAGCACTGTGTTGCCCCTGTTCTTCAGCATGGGTTTACCTTCTATTGATAACCTCTCAACTGTAATCAGTTTTGGGGATGAACACTCACTCACTGAAGTATATGCAAAACTTTTCTTTAGGATGGGTAATTGATTAAAATCACCCATAGCTATAGAAACATAGAAACATGGAAACATAGACTCATAGGTCAGAAGGGACCAACATGATCATCTAGTCTGACCTCCTGCACAAGGCAGGCCACAAAACCCTACCCATACACATTTATAACAACCCCGAACCCATGACTGAGTTATTGAAATCCTCAAAAGTGAGATTTGAAGACCTCAAGCTGTACATAAGGGTACAACAGAGGCTACTTGCATTTACTTTTATGTTACATATGACATACTCTCCTACAACACAAGGGTCATATGATTACGTGTTACATAATTATCTACACTGATCCCAATCCTGGGAGATGCCCTATTTTTTGATCAAATTGCTGAGTTTACCTATAGAACCAATGCCAGTGTTAAAGTTATTGCTTCTATTGACTTATCACAGCAGTCAGTCCTTTGGAGTTTAAAATGTGTTTGATCAAAGAATTTTCGTTAGTCTCTTGTACCATTTAATAAAACAGAAAACAGAGAAAATGACTTTCATCTTGCATAGTAACTAACAATGTAATGGAGCTGGACTAAAATAAATAATGGTCATAAAAGCACCATATTAACCATATATACATCCCACATACTTCACAGGCATCATTTGTGCACTACTTATATTGTTAATATCAGAATGCTTCTAGCAACATGATACAATATAACCAATGCTATAAAAAAACAAACAAAAACAGCCAAAACACAAAAGAAAAAAACCCACACAACACTTTAACTTTTAATCAAAACAGATTAACATGACTATAGCCTTCATTTAGGCCCCCGTCTTGAAAAGCACATATGCATGTGTGGCATAGCCCATGTGAGTAGTTTTCACACCCCTAGAATCTCCAGTCTTTAAACTGCACAAAAACTAGGTATTCCCATACATTTAAATTGTGTGGTCAACTAGACAATCTATGGGAGCATTCCCTCACTCTACTCATTGCAAGGTTCAGTTATGAGGAAAAAGGGGAGAAGGCACTGATATGGAAATTGAGATGCAAAATAACAAAGACAAGGCGGAAAGGAGGAAAGCCACCATGAAGTCAAAAAATGGGGACCCAACAATCTCTCTCTAGCCTTCTTTAATGGAATCTGAGGCCAAATGGTAGTGCAGAGTCCAGAACAGGAAGAAATGTAAAATCCAGGAAGGGTGGGCGGGGTGGTGCTGCCACACACCGAAAAGAGGAGAAGAAATAAAGTGACATGGCCAGCTTGCTGATTCCACTATTTTTATAAAGATGTGCAGGCTGGAGAGCCCAGCTCTGCCTTTCATCTGCTGCAGTGATTATTTTATTTATTTATTTTATTCAGTCAGGAAGTTAGCTATGACTTGGAAATTCAATCTTACGTACTATATATCTATATCTACGTCTCTCTCGCTCTCTCTCCCTTCTGCAAGTTAAGAGTTGAGAACCTTTTCTGTAATGCACAGAGTATCCAACATGAAAGGGGCTTTACCAACTCAGTACATTTATATGATGGCCTAATCTCATGTCCAGTTCTAGGTCAGCAGGATAGTTACATGGAGGAAATAATTACGGGGGGAAATGATTTGGGGCTTTAGTGTTATTCCCAGTTAAGACAGTAAAACATCAACATCCAAACCAGCTGCACAGAGATGTGGTGCTTTCACTGTGGATGCTAAAACATGAAGACTACCTTCCTCATAATGCAACATGAAAAATAGATAGCCAGCTATTTAGAATGGAGATACTGTTTTATTTTTCATAAATCTAAAGTGCCATGAATTAAACCATATGGAGTGATACAAGTAACCGGGAGGGGAGAGAGGGGGGAAGGAAACTTCAACTATGCATCTTCCAAGAATGACATTAAAAAGCTAAGCAGCACTTACTCTTATTTAAAATGTCATCTCTGTTCAGTGTAACTGTTAGATACTTAATGCAGATAAATGAGCTAAGCGGACTCTATGAAGACAAAATTTCCCCTTTTACATCCACTCAAAGCTTTCAAAATCTCTCTGTCGAGAACAATTTGACTATGTATCAATTGCATTTCCTTCATAGTGCAGAACTTATCATAAGGGACATCATAAGGGAAAAATGGTAGATATGACAATGAAAAAAGAGACACTGTTCAAGAGGGTAAAAAACTGGGATTGTACATAAACATCACTTTGTTCATTAAAGTTCTCATTCAATTAAAACAACAGCCAGAATGTTTCCGAATGCTACCAAACTATTGTGTTTCTAAATATTTCCTTTCTGGTGTTCCTCTGTTGACTTCATGATGAATTGGCCCTAAAAGATTGCTTTTCTTGTGCCTTGGCTCATTTTATAAAATGGACTATCTGACAAAGTGCATGTGTCCATAATGTTAAGTCTGTAGGAGACAGCTAGGTATAAACAGATGAGTCAGAGACTTGTCACAATATCCGTAAAGCATTGTCTGAGGTTTTGTAATCCAATTCCCTTTGATGACAATGGGAAATATATGGATAAAACTGCTCGTTGCTTTAAATATGGAAGGTTAGAAGAGGACACCAACAGAGGAAAATCAGAAATTAAGGCCTATTAGAAATTAAAGATGCTTAATCTTTCTAGCAGCTAGGAAAGAAAATAAAAGTCACAATTTAGCCTGGCATAGTTTAGCCTGGAATAGTTATGGTTACTGTGGTAAACTGCCAGCCTCCCCCTAGTGGGTCTCGCACTTTTACCTCTTCTTGTGGGTTAGGGCGCCCCCGGCTACCTCGTCTCCCCTGGCTTTAGAGGAGCTCTGTCTCCTGGCCTGGGAGGGAAACTTCTCCTCCAACTGCTCCACACCTTCTGGCAGCTTCCCCTGCCTTTGTTCCTTCCTTCTTCTTTAGGGAAGGCAGAGTTTAAATACCTCTGGGCCCGCCCTTCATTGGGTCCAGGTGCCTTTAATTGCCCCGCTGTGCTTTCTCCTAGGAAACATCTGTACGCGCTCGTGCTCCACACCCTTCACTTCCTTGCCCTCGCGTCCCGCCCGGACACCAAGTGGCGGGACCTCTTACCACACTCGGAGGGCAAGGATCCCCAGTGGGCCAGTCTATATTCCACCTTGACCCCACGGCCTGCCGGGGACATCAGTTGGTGGCTCCTTCACGGAGCCGTGAGCACGGGCGTGTACTTGGTGCGTTTCACCTCCCACCCTGACACCTGCCCCTTCTGCGGCATGAGGGAGACCCTGGCGCATGTGTACCTGGAGTGCGCCAGGTTGCAGCCCCTCTTCCGGCTCCTCCAGAACCTCTTATTGAGGTTCTGGCTGCACTTCTCCCCGCACCTGTTTATCCACTCACACCCCATCCGTGGCTCCACGAAGTCGCGGGACGTCCTCGTCAACCTCCTCCTAGCCCTGGCCAAATTAACCATCTACAAGTGCAGGGAGAGGAGGTTGGCAGGGGAGGCTCACTTGTCAACTCACGTCTCCGGGCGGAGTTCCTCTGGGCAGCGTCCGCTGGCTCTCTGGACACCTTCGAGGAGCAGTGGGCACTGTCCGGGGTTCTCTGCTCGGTGTCCCCCTCTGGTCTCCTATGTTTGATCCTGTGACCTTCATGCCCTTTCCTGTTTTTTCATTTGTTGTCCCCCGTAATCTGTTGGACCCGGGTCCAGTGGTTCCTCCCCTAGGCTGGGAGGGGAACCTTTAGCGGTGGGTGGGCTTGCACCCACCCATGTCCCCCAGTTTTCCAAATAGAAGACAGAGGGGTTTTAACCCTTTCGGGCCCTCATATTGGCCCCAGCACACCCTTTTAAAGCCCTTCAGCCAGACTTTATCACATTTCACACATGAAAACATATTTACCAACATTCTAAAATGAGCATAACTGACTCATATTCCATATCAATTACCATTTTGATCCCCCAGGTAAGAAATACCATTTCCGAGCGGCCTGCAAAGCTTTAAGTCATACTTACACTATGTATTCATGAAATTATCAATATTTGTCGGATATCACTTCAATTTCATCTCTACCCTAGAAGACTTCATAGTGTTTCTGATCAACAGCAAAAATGCTGGGTATTTTCAAAAGGCAACTAGACACCTTTGCTGTCACTCACAGAATTGCCTCAAAAATAAGAGAAAAATTCTGGATCTGGAAGGAAAACTTAGGGCCCAGTTTTGAATTTATCTATGTTTCTTGTCAATCAGGAAAAACTCAGTTAACGACAGTGGAGATACACAGGTGTAAAACTGGGAGAGATCAGAATGGACTTTAAATAATTCATGATATTCACAGTATGAATCACTGCCATTAGGGTATTTCTGTCTATAGAAAAAAAAATAGCCACAGGAGTCAATGTTTAACTTGTCATTTTAAGTTAAAAGGAAACACAAAATATTCCTTGCCTCAGAATTATGCATGAATAACCTTTCCATGCTCAGAGGTGGTACCTCCTGAACAAACGTGCGGTACACTGACTGAGTATTTTAGGGAATCTTTTACTGTTGCAACCTATATTGCTTCATGTGTTCAGTGGACACAGGCTGTAATTTTCCAGGGCTGTCAATCTGGCACCCTTTTGACAAGCAAGACGCTATGAAAAATATGTTAAGTTTTAACAGGGTAGTAAACACCAATGATCTCTTCCCCTCCAAAAACAAATTCAGTTTAATGAAAGGCAAAATATGTTCCCTTGCCGTTACTTTATATGACAAGTTTTATCTTAGAATGATACTTCACAGCTGTATTATAAAGCCCTAAACAGAAAGAACTCATAATGGAAGTGCTGAATTTAGCTGCTGGTATATTGGTAACTGAGTCAATGATGTCTTTATAAAATTGTACCTTGACACACACTTTCATTTGCCAGAATTTGGTATACAAACTTAATACACAAAGCCATAGCTGCAATCTAACATCATAGTGGCTTTGAAGGACACTTTACAACATAAACCATGTCATTACTTTGAAGTGAGATTTCACCTTGTATTCCTGCTTCTGTTTTCATATATTGCACAACACAGGATATGTCATATAGATAAGATGATATTACAGAAGTCAAAGTAATAGGCAGCATCGGGGCCTATGAATTTCACTCCTGTGTTTCTATCTTATCTACATCATGATCTAAATGTTGTGGGATAAGGTCCATACAGAATAATGCCCTGGAGTCTTGTGACTGCATTTATGAAAATTTTGTTAACATAAAATAAAGACATTATTGCAGAACTAAATATTTATGAACAGTCATTTTTAGCATTACAGGGAAATGAAGTCTAGATGAAATCACTAAAGGTAGAATGGCATTAGTAGAACAGACCAACGTCCATCTAGTCCAGTATCCTGTCTTCCGACAGTGGGCCAATACCAGATGCTTCAGATGGAACAAACAGAACAGGTAATCATCAAGTGATCCACCCCACCGCGCATTCCTAGCTTCTGGCAAACAGCAATCCCTGACCATCCCGGATAATAGCCATTGATGGACCTAGTTCTTTTTTTAACCCTGTTATACTCTTGGATTTCACAACATCCTTTCACTGTGTGTTGTATGAAGAAATACTTTGTTTTGTTCATTTTAAACCTGTTGCTTATTAATTTCATTTGGTGACCCCTAGCTCCTGTTTTATAAGGAGTAAACAACAGTCTCTTATTTACTTTCTCCATGCCAGTCATGATTTTATAGACCTGTAGCACACCTGACCTTAGTCGTCTCTTTTCCAAGCTGAAATGTCCCAGTTTTGTTAATCTCTCCTCATATGGAAGCTTTTCTATATCCCTAATCAATTTTGTTGCCCTTTTCTGTACCTTTTCCAATTTCAGTATACATTTTTTGAGATGGGGTGACCAGATCTGTACACAGCATTCAAGATGTGGACATACCATGTATTTATTAAGAGGCAATATGATATTTTTTGTCTTCTTATCTATCCCTTTCCTAATGGTTCCCAGAATTCTGTTAGTTTTTTTGACTGCTGTTACATATTGAGTTGATGTTTTCAGGGTACTACCCACAATGACCACAAGATCTCTTTCTTGAGTTGTAGCAACTAATTTAGACTACATCATTTTATATGTATAGTGGGACTATGCTTTCTAACGTGCATTACTTTGCAGAACTGGTTGAAAGACTGTATTCAAAGAATAGTTATCAATGGTTCACTGTCATAATGGGAGAGCATAGCTAGTGGGTCCCACAGGGGTCAGTTCTGGGTTTGGTACTTTCATTAATGACTTAGATAATTGATTGAAGAGTATGCCTATAAATTTGCCGGTAACACCAAGCTGGAAAGGGCTGCAAGCATTGTGGACAATAGGATTTGAATTCAAAACAACCTTGACAAATAAGAGAATTGGTCTGAAATCAACAAGATGAAATTCAATAAGGAGAAGTGCAAAGTATTACATTTAGAAAGAAATAAACCATATGCACAACTAAAAAGTGGGGGATAACTGGCTAGGTGATAGTACTGCTGAAAAGAAGTGGGGGGTTGTAACGAATCACAAATTGAATATTAGAGACACAATGTGGCTGAGGTAATATCTTTTATGGGACCAACTTCTATTAGTTAAAGAGACATGCTTTCAAGCTACACAGAGCTTTGTATGTGAAGAATTGCTCTGTGTTGCTCAAAAGCTTGTCTTTCACCAACAGACGTTGTTCCAGTAAGGGATATTCCCTCATCCACCTTCTCTCTCTAAAATACTGTGAACAATATAGCTACATCACCCCCAACAAAAACTAAATGTGAGTCAACAATGTGATGCACCCAGCTATTATTCTGGGTTGTACTAACAGAAGTGTCATACGTAGGACATTAGATGTAATTGTCCCATTCTGTTCAGGGTTGGTAAGGCCTCAGATGGAGTACTGTATCTAATTCTGGGAGCCACACATTAGGAAAGATGTGGATAAATTTGAGAGGGTCCAGAAGAGAGAAAAAAAAAAACAATGACAAGTCATGGAATCCAAACCTCTTACTTGGAAAAGTTAAAAAAACTGGGCATATTTAATCTCAAGAAAAGATGACACAAGCCAAAATCTGATAACAGTTCTCAGGTATGTTAAAGGCTATTATAAAGAGGACTGTGATCAATTTTTGTCCATGTCCTCTGAAAATGGGACAAGAAGTAATGGGCTTGATCTGCAGCAAGGGAGATTTAGGTAAAATATTAGGAAAATCTTTCTAACTATAAGGGTAGTTAAATTCTGGAATAGGTTTCCAAAGGAGGTTGTGGTATCCATCACTGGCGGTTTTTAATAACAGGTTGGACAAACACCTGTGAGGGATGGTCTAGGTTTACTTGCTCCTACCTCAGTGCAGGGGGCTGGTCTTGATGACCTCTTGAGGTCCCTTCCAGCTCCAATTTCTACAATTCTGTGGTTACTTAAGTACATAATGAAAGTAGCACATTTATCTACAGACCTAAACATATATAGCTTTCATTATAGATTTAGTATTACTTTACTGAAAGGACCAGCTCCTGCCCTGTGTTACACTGATGCCCTGAGAATGAAGAAGGGAATATATAATCACTGCCCTCCCAACCCACATATGTACTTGTGAAGCAACAGGGCAGGAATCCTTCCTTATGCTCAAGAGGGCGCCAAAAAAGTGATCCATTGTCCCCTATCATCTAGCAGAACCCAATCCCCAACATGACATGGGCTGCTGAGCAGGAGGCATGGTAAAGGCCCCAGTTCGTTAGTGTGTATACCACATTCAGAAGCATTCAATAGTTGTAAAGTGGCAAAAGGATGTCCTCCACATCCATGACTTTCTCTATGCCATCCTGACATAGAATGTTGTTATTGTCATCATTTGTTACTTCTATTACCACAGTGCCTAGGAGCCCTAGTCATGGACCAGGAACCCATCGTGTTGGGGGTTGTTCAAACACTGAAGTGAAAGATTCTCCCTGTCCCAAAGAGCTTATAATCTAAGTATAAGACAAGGAACAACAGATGGATACAGACAGTTGTGCGAGTACAAGGAAACAATGAGACTATATATGTCATAGGCTTGCAACACACTTTTCCTAGCATTCCTCCACCTCCCCATCAGTAAGGACAACAGATAGTTGTGTTACATTAAGCAGGTTGATACTTAGAAATACTCTGAAGAAGTTGTCTTAAAAATCAAAGGCTAGGGGTGAGGGACATCACTGTACCATTGTGGGGTACTCCCACTAGTACAAACCTTGCTGCAATTGTTCTACGGTTAAGTCCATCCACAAGTTGCTTGGTTTGTGCTTGGTGCACAAAGTTCTGCTAACAAATTGCAGTGGACCACTTGCTGTTAAAAAGAAAAGAGCAGACAGAGCCATATGCCCTTTGTTCCTACAATGCCCAGTTGCAAATTCATTGTATTTAAAATCTGGATTGCTGAAATAGCCTCATAATGTTGAAAACTTCCAGAGGGGTAGCCGTGTTAGTCTGTATACAGCAAAAACAATGAGAGTCCTGTAGTGCTTTAAAGTTCACATCTCATAGTTAGTATGGATCCCCAAAATTCCTTATGCACCAAGGGCAAAATGGACAGACCCCATTAACCATAAAAGTGAGACTGCAGAGCATAATTGTAATGGCAAAACACAAACTGTTTCAAATATTTCCTTCCATACAATAAACATCAGCTTCTTAAAACATACTTCAAGAGCTAAACCAAACCACTGGTTTAGTGTATTGGGTGAAGAACCTTAATTGGTTTAACCTTAACAAACAAAATCAGGTTTTTTGACACTCGAGTTCTTTACCAAGTTCTAAACTATTGCTTGCTTTCAGGCATGTGCTCTCCAGTCAGTAATACACATGGTGAATCAATAACTTACTACAGCTCGCAGCATCTTTTACAGAGCTGCCATTCAACACCAGGAAAAAAATGATACCAGAGACTCATAATGAAGTTTACCGGACTACCCTGCATTTCATTTTTATTTCGTTTCTCACCTAATCCTCACAATCTCCACATTCATCATCAGCCTAGATCCTCAGTGAACCTTGCAGCAAAGTAAGTTGTGACAGTTAATTCTCTCTCAACAACCAAATCTTGTCAGGAGCACCCTCAAGTGCAGCATATCTGCACCAGCCAAACAACATTAGGGAGGAGCAGAGATAGTTGAGCCCAGAGCAATACATTAGTATTTCTTTGTTTGCAGATACTGAATACATGGAAGGATTACCCTCATAAATTATTGAGATGTCTAAGTATTTGGTCATTCTACATTTCCAGATATTTTAGGATTCTATAATCAGGAATTTTAATATTTGCTTTTAGTGCCTGTTTACCTCCACAAACACAAGATTTATCTTACAACAACAATGAATTTTAGATTCACTATTTAATCTTATTGGTCAAAATTGAGATAAAAATATGTAAAAATAAAAATAATTTACCACTTTAGCAGTCATTTTTTAAAGGATAATACACTTTATTTTTACTGTGATCCATTTTATGATGAATAAGTGAAACTCAGTCATGGAAGCTTCTACCTTGAGAAGTAGCCAGTGCAATTAGATATCTGAAGACTTTGCATGGAAGCCTCAATAAAAAATAATGCCATTCACCTTTTAACTTCATTCCAGCCAACTTTTATGGCTTTCATTAATATTTCAAAGCTACAAGTCACATATCTGGCTACAATGCCTTTGAAGTTACCAGCCTTTCAGACTTCAAAAGACAGAAATAGACTCACGTCAAGTCTGCCATCTCATGAGAAGTGGGCGCCTTTTTTCTTTTATTTTTCTAAGGGCCAGAACTGCAACCCTGACTCCTCTGAGTAGCCCCATTGACTTCACACGAATAAAGCTTGAAGAACTAAGTCCAAAATTAATGTGTTTTTTATCTATGCCACACGTACATCCTAGTTATTCTTAAGGATGCAGCAATGTAACAAAGAAGCAGAAACCTAGCGTTAACAGAAATAATGCATTTGTTTTTGAACATATACATTACAATGTCTTTCATAGGGGAAGAGGAAAGCTAGCAGTTATGCCACCGTTCTAAACTGGGGGTCGTGCGTAGCTTTCAACCCATAATGCATTTTCAATGCCATCAAGAAAGCTCTCTGGCTCTGTAGGTTACATCCCATCATCTTAGTTGGAGTTGGTGCACTGTTGTCTGATGGAAAGATGTTTTTCTCCTTTCCCCCATGGAGTGGTCCATATCCAGCCAAATTATTTGAACTGGGAAATGATTTTTCCCTTGTGCCTGTGCTGCAGAAATCAAATTCAATTGACACAACTTCAATAAAGTCATTGTAAATTTAGAACATGCATTACATTGTTTGTAGCACAGGATTTGTGATACTGTATTAGACACAAGGTCCACCTAGCTCAGTACCTTGTCTCCAATAGTGGCCTGTAATGATTGCTTCAGAAGAAGTTAAAAACAAAACAAAAAAACTGCAAGCAGTTATGGGATAATTGAAGCAATTGATATTGCCACTGGCAGAAACAGGGATATTGGACTAGATGGACCATCTGATACAATCTAGCTGTTCTTATATTCCTGGCCACCAGAAACAGGCAGATGCAAACTTTACTTCAAAAGGCAATGTCTTTAGCAGTAAAGCTGTCTCTCAACTAAATAAAGCACTAGAGAATATACTGTAGATAGGCAATTATTCTCTGGAGGTCAAGTCCAGCTCTAATTTTCATGATTCACTATTACTGCATTGCAGTGCCAGCACGGGGTGTATCCAAAAGTAGGAGTTGAAACTTCATCCTACATCTTCTGATACAGAATCTTAAGAACAAGCTACTATTTGAATAAGAAATAAAGCAACAAACCTAATTTAAACCAAGTTATATATATTTCAAGTCAAATGGCTAATTCTTTTTCTTTCCACAGCTCCGACAGGTTAATTCTATACCTCTAGCTGTGTAACAGCATGCAACCTCAATTTTATCTGATTTTCCATTCCTCTACAAGTTTAAAAAACATGGAAGAGTTTTAGGCAAGAAAGGAAACAGTCCAGATTATCTTTTCTGTTTTCAAATAAATATTTTCTGGAAAGGTAGTTTATGTAAGTCTTCTACTGAAGTAAAAGAGTATTTGCCCAAAGACTGGAATTACTGCTTCATCTCTCCACATTTTACAGAATTCACCTTGTCAACAATGGGAGAAAACAAGCTACCTTCAGTGACCCATACAGAATTTCAAATACCTGCACATCATAACAAATCCTGCAATAGTTCATATAGCATATTTCAAATAATGAATCTGTATATGTTCTAATTACCCTCATTGAGGTGACAAATTAGCTATGGTCATCTTAGTCATTCTGAAAAGCCTTCATGTAGGTTTAAAAAAATAAGCCAGTTAGACAGTGACCCAATATCTATCCTGATTACACTTCTTTCATAGCTGCTGGAACTAGGGGTGAAAATCATGTTGTCCCAACCCCTGGCTTGAAGTGCTTTACCTTAAATACAGGGTTTACAATTTGGTTTAATGGCTCAGCACCCCCATCCCCCACTATAAAAATGTTTCCAGCACCCTAACTTCTTGTATCTCTAGCAAAGTCAATGGACTTGCATGGGATATACTGATAAAACAGGTAACTTCACATCACTGGCTGTAGTCAACACTTCTAAGGTTTCCCAACCTTTTCATTTAGAGGAGCACAATTCTCCCATACATTTCTTAGCTGGAAGGCTAGCCTTCCTGAAAAATAAAATCCATGCCATTCCTTGGTCAGACAGGCAGACTGTAGACCAAGTTGCCGTCTTACTCTCTCAGAACTAACCACACCAAAACCGTGAATTGGGCGAGAATGTTATGGGTGGGGCAGATAGTACCCTCTATTGTTAAGGTTGCCTTACACATCCCATTGTAAGACCTTGTTTTAGTTGCTTATACTTTTGCCAAATTTTAACTGTTTGATCTTAAATACTCCATGCTAAGGATCTGCCTCAGGCTGATTTCTTTCATTTCGCCCAAATGGCTTCATCCCATTACAGAGAATGAGGCTAGGGGAAAATATGTTGTTTTGCGCACATTAAAACACAAAATTCTGCCAACCTTTTATTTGAGATGCTCTATTGTCCAAATGCTTTGGAGCGAGGACTTGAAATTTGGCAGAGGCAGACTTTGTGTCAGGAATATGACTTTTTCTAGGACCATAAAAATCCACCCAAACTTGGACAAGTTATAAACCTGTAAAAATCAATTTGCACATGCTCAGAAGAGACTTATTAAAGCCTCAGAACTAAAGCGCCTTAAAATTACTACCGCTTAATGCATATGGACCTGGGGGCCAATTAAGGTTGCAGAGATAACATTAATATTGGCATTCCCTAACCTATGAGGGTTTCCTTTGCAATCTTAATAGTGTTTTATTTAACAAAGTTTTTGTTGTTTGTTTACTGTGTTATATATTAACGTGTTAACTATTTTAAATACACGCACACTTTACATTACATAGCAAGTGTCATCTGAAAATATAAAAGTTCTTAACAAATGTTACTTAAGATAGCCTAAAAACCCCCACCCATATTAGACTAACGAGATGATTATTCTTATTTTACAGTTGCAAAGACAGGCTCAGTGAGGTGAAGTGTTTTATATAAGGCAGGATTTCTCAACCCATGGGTCGCGACCCAAAACCTTGGTCTCCAGAATGCTGCCAACTGTTTCATGGCAACACTAAGGACCCATGGAATTGGCTTGGCGTGGCTCCCCACTCTGATTGTTGAGACCTCCCCTGTCACAGCACCACTCAGGTTTGATTAAGTCACCCCCCCATCATGATGACAGGGACCCAGTCAGTCCAGATTTGATTGAGTGATGCTGCAATCCCATGTTCCAGTTTCCAATGCACCTCACACAAATCTGGCACAGATGTGCCCCCCAACAGCTGTTTTTCTTTTAAGTTTGACGTCCCTTCTCCTCTGTTACTGAAGTCATACAAGCCCATAAAACAGTGACATATTTCAGAGTGTACTCCATCAAATAAAATAGGAAAGTGGGTGTTTTAAAGACGCCATAATTTTAAAAGCCCTCACCTCGGAAATTATGTTCTGCTGAATCTCCAGTGCAGGTTAGGATTGCCAGATTCCAGATTATCGAAAAGTGAACTAAGTTTCCCCCATGACCACATCACTTGCATTCCCCTTTCTTAAAGCTTTGCTTCTTCTGAGTTATGTTCAACCTACGTTCTGACCTCTGATATATGCTTAACAGCTCTCTATCACTTGAAAGCTGGCTTCCTTCTTCTCTTCCCGTATCTCCATTATCCTTTTTAGTTGCTACGTCCATCATTTTCCCTGTTACTCCGTTCTTGCCCCCATGCCACATACCTCCTGGCTGCAGTCAGCAGTTCCCTGACAACTTGGTCTAAATCAGGATTTCCTGTACAAAGACATTTTATGGTGAAATTGGGCACTAAGGGCTGTTTCAATCAGGCTGGAAGCTAGAAAAAATAGTGTGTCTAGCAGTCCCATAAATATCCAGCTTTCTGTTCAATATAACAGTCCTGTTTCTTCTCTGCTGCAAGAACAGAGTCTCCTCATATTGTTGCCTCTATATATATACTACTCACGTTATTCTTGTATGGCCAATCTGCTCCCTTTTGTGTCATCTGATGGCAATGTGTTCACTACTTCTGTTTCACACTTAAATTAAGTTGGGTGAGAGAGCTCCAACTAGGGGTAGCAGAGGACAAGGCTCCATTAACAGATCAGGAAGCAGGAAAAACTGTAAATGGTGTAAGAAGAGGTGACCTTATCAAACAGGGCTGACAATAATTTTGGAATCGGCCTCCTAGATGCTCAAATTGAAAATCATGCAAGTTGGCCAAACATCAATCAGTATTGCCGACCACCAACATTCAAAAATCATGAGCCAGGCCCTCAAGGTCATGAATTTAAGTGAAATATGAGATTTTAAAAGGACATTTTTTGTTCTTTTCATTTGCCTTCTAGATTTAGAGCCTTTAGGGATCATGTTTTCAAGCTTTTCTCCATAGCCATAAGAGCTAGAAACTTACTGTTGAGGAAAATGAAAGTTGAGATGGTCATGTATATTGCCAGGAGCTGGGGCTTTAAGAAAAAAGCCAAACACTGTAAGACTTACGATAAAATTGCAAGAGTTGGCAACACTGTTTTTGGGAGAGGGCAAAGTTCAAACAGGTTATATTTACAAGCATCAGTACTTTCGCTGAATTATCCTGAAACTGGCCCCAAGCTCTGTACTTCTCAAGCACTTAGGAATGAGGAAGGAAGTTTTGAGTGAGGGACCCTGGAGAACATCAGAAGCCAACGCCCAAGGAGCGGCCCTGGGCCACAAGGAGAGCACAAGGGGGTGGGGGGAAGAGGGAAACCACTGCCAGAAACAACCACAGATGAATGGTATATCAATAAATGTTCCACAATAAACGTGTGTTCTGGTGGGAAGGTGAGGATGACGGCTATTTCACACAGATAGAATGAATGAGCTTTGCTGAAGAATGTAGGGTATTTTGGTCCCATTGTGTTGCAAGTACATAGGGCCTTTGCAGCAAAGTAACGTGGATTTTTGCAAAGAAAAGAAAAACGCTATGGAAAAAAACCTAAAATCAAGCTAAGTTTGGAAGGAGGATTTTAAGATATAAAAAACAATCTGGCACATCCTTAATATAGCGGTCATTATTTAAAAGGACCATGGAGGAGAAGGAAATCAGCATTAACCTGGCATGGACATGCAGCACTATCTGAGATAACCCAGTTATTTCCAATATACAGAAAAAAACAACAAAAATCCCTAAATATGTAAAAATATTTTCCAACTATAGGGATATATGCAGTACCTCAAATGTATGTGATAACTACTGGCTTTCACTCTTTTTAGTGATGACCATTTCACTTTGGGTGCAAGAGTAAACAGAGTGCAGTGGTGCCATTTCTTACTCACAACTTCAAGTTAAGAAGTTCCCCTCTTTCCCCCCCCCCAAAAAAAAATCACAGAAATGCATTCCCTTACGTGGGCAAATTGATAAATTTCACACTAATATCACAAGTTGTCATCCTGAGGTAGTATTTTCCACAAGAACATATCGGGTAGGGCGTAATTTTAAAGGCTTGTTCTATTTGTGCAATATTACATAATGCATTCTTGCAGTATCACTTGAGATTACAGTGTCCTCACATTTCATATCCCACTATTTATCCCACCTTATATATTTTTTTACAATATATACATCCTTACTGGGCAATTAAGATTGTCCTACAGTACCTTTCTTTTCATAAATTCACAGAGTTTTAGGCCAGAGACAACTCAAGTACACATCAGAAAAGAAAAAAAAAAGAACAAAAACCTAACTAAATGACAGGATTGGCAAAGACAGAACAAAGACTAGGGGGATGAGACTCCAGGCAGGAACATCACTTTCTGTCAGTCACAGAGATGAGATAGATTCCTTAAGAAAAATCAACAGTGTAACTGCTCCATTTGGGACTAATAGAAGAGAGTTGAATCGCCTGACATTGTTTGGACTCGTATTTATTGCATAAGGTAAGTGTGGAGCCCTTGAATTTGTAAATTTACTACTATATCATTCCATGTGCAACCAAACCTATGTCTCGATCTATACCTTGTGCAGTCACATGAAAATATTTCATTGGAATAAGCAGCTCGGATAAAGAATGAAGAATAGAGATGGAAAAAGATGCAGCTAGTCATCTAATGTATCTCTTGACTGCAGGACTGTTCCCTGGTGAATTAATATGCGTTATATGTTAATTTTCCATTTTGTGATCTGCACAGCAATAGACATGGTCTCTACACCAAGGAGATTACAGAGAGAGATGGAACAGAGTTGAACATATGGGATGTGCCAGAGGATGGTGATAATAAAACCTTTTAAAAAAAATTATAATTGTAAATAGAGTATAAATGAGATAAATCAATTATATTGATGTAAGCTAGCTCTGGGATCCTCACAACAAAAGCCTGGTGTTCCAGAGGAACCAAGTCTCTGTGCTCCATGAAGAGCTCCTCATAGGTCTGCTGCCTCAGTTCTCCCAGAACAGCTTGCAGTGCCAACTGCTGACATTTCATAGTTTAGAAACTGACCTAAAGCCATCCTACCCCACCCCACTCCTATTTCTCCTCCTGCCCACTAACCCCAGCCTTTTGTTCTCCTATACAGTCTCATTTCTCCTGCTGTGCAGCCCTGTTCCTCCATCCATTACCCTTCGTGTTCAACCCGCCTTCCTAGGGTGAAGGTAGTAGAAGTGTATGAACTAAGTTGGGCGGGCATTCAAAAAGGCAGGCTAGGCAATGTTGAAGAGCAAATGTGGCTGGGATAATGCAACAGTCCCATTCGGCTTCTCTTTGGGGGAGCTAAAATAATTATGACGAATAAGGGGGAATTATTCTTGTGCTGAAATCCTAAATGATCTTATCCCAGAGATGTTATCAAAATGCAGGTGTGTGAAATATAGAGTTGCTGTTTTTGGATCCTCTTATCTTGGTTCAGCAATCAGAACCCAATTAAGATAACAATAGGAAAAATCTTGCCTTTATGTTTGGAATCAGGTGAAAAGGGCTAGAGGTACATCAGGAGGAGGAAAGCAACACAAGAATAATGTGGACATGACCAAAGTAGCATTGCCTATAGGCAAGAATTTCCCTCATCACACATGGCAATCTTCTAAGTGTTGAAATCAGAGACACAGTGCTAGAACCGGACACCAGACACAATCCTTCCCCTTCGTCAGCTTACTATTGTCACCATCATGTGGTTTGCAGTTTTGTTTGGGACTGAAAATAATGTTTTGCCCCAATTGCGCCCCAAAAGCACAAATGTGTCTTGTTAGCAATGATGTGCCTGCAGCCAGCCTGAAGCTATTGAGGAGGGATAGCGTAACTGCTATAAAATATGGGGGGAGAGAAAGGGACTCAGAAGCTTGTTCATGCATAGCTAACAACTTCGACTAAAGCGTTTCAAGCATGATTGTCCAAAGACTCAAAAAGAAATTCAGCTAATAAGGGAAGCTATTATTCCATTTTAATATGGGGAACTGAGGCAGAGGTGACTTGACCAAGGTCATGGAAGGATGCAGTGCAGGGATGAAACTGCTTTAATCCATGCTCCAAATCCCACACAGAATCCACCAGACTTGGTAGACTGTATTGCTGTTAAACTGTTCACCACTGTAGCCACAGTTTAGACTGCTCACTCAGCGGGAAGATAACAAACTAGTTGCAAGCAGCCTTCTGCAAGATGCATTTCACTGGCATCAGAAGTGGCCATATTTCCATCACTGAACGATGGTCATGGGTCTTCCCCCAAAAAGCAAAGGACCTATGTCTGTAGATTTCATAGCTAGCTTTATCCCCCGCGTATTTTGGTTTATATCAACATACTGCATGATAACAAGAACATTACGTATACTTTCAATGTCTCTGCAGCTGGTCATGAGCCTAAATTGCTAGTTTGGAAATGTAGCAGTGTCTCAGATTACTGTAAATCTAAGATAGTATCATATAAATAAAGCACTAGAATAAGCAAAAGGCAACACCCATGCACCTCATAATGCATCAATACGCATGAGATAAACACAACCTCCTAGTGCAATAACCATGGCATAAAATGAATGTGTTCAGCTCCTACCTCTCCAGTCTCTTTCACAGACAGAACAGCACACAAAAGCAGGATTTTAAGGTCATTTGTGTTAAAGATTCTGAAATATGGATTTTAGGATGACATTTTTTGTTTTACAAGAAGAACATGAGGTTTTAAGTTTACCAAGATTTTTGACACAGTTTT